>CM056604.1:36828409-37050909 GCA_029721355.1 Tegillarca granosa
ACACATGGTAACATTCTAACTCATAAAAAAGTCATTAACACATGGTGACATTCTAACACAAGAAATCAGACTTATACACATGGTTACATCCTAACACAGGAAACCAGTCATTTACACATGGTTACATCCTAACACAGGAAACCAGTCATTTACACATGGTGACATTCTAACACAGGAAACCAGTTATTTACATGTGGTGACATTCTAACACAGGAAACCAGTTATTTACACATTGTGACATTCTAACACAGGAAACCTGTCAAACACACATGGTGACACTTTAACAACATATGTTTTTAATATAAAATCAGTTATAAAGTTGCTATCAGATTATTTCTGACATCATTTTAATCAGAAAAAAAAGAATTGTTATTCTTAATCCTAGTTCCATTGTTAGACTCCAAAGGCTAATGTTTTGAGTGGTATAAATTTTGACAATAAGTATATGTATATTTGTATTAGTACTCATAGTAACGGTTTGGTTGAAGTGACTGTAAAGGTTTATTATAGTAGTACTCACAGTAACGGTTTGGTTGAAGTGATTGTAATGGTATATAGTATACATCAGTTATAATTATAGATACATTTATATATTATTATTATTATTGTGTATTGTAATACTGCTGTGATCAACGTAGGATACATTTTTATCATTGTTAGTTTTTTTGGGAGTATAAATTTTTTTCACAAGGAGATGAAGTGGACCAAGTTATTTTCAAGTTTCTTAACAATTTTTATTAAGTGTAAGATATCAACAACATTTAATGACCAAATCAACACCACAGCTTTTATCTTCTTTTTTCAGAGACTTATTTCGTTATATATATTTAATCAAATACCCATTTTAATTTTAATGTGCCATATGTGCACATTTCGAAAATTCATTCCTCATCAGTGACACTAGGGGCCGAAAAACGTTGATAGATAAAAAATATAATCCAAACATTTAAAAATTAATAAATCAATAGTTCTAGAATTATAGGAATTCAAATCCAGCTAAGGAATGCTTTGCATGAGGGAATAATCCTTAGTTTTAAATAAATTTCAAAAATTAAAATGTCTGAAAATTTTGCTAAATGGTACATTTTTTGACTGCACAAAGTACTGCCTACAGAGTTATGGATACCCTCGGGAAGTTTCACTCCACCAACAGCGGTACCCACTTAGGGGTAGTAAATATTTAATAAAATTACCCGTTTTAATTTTGATGTGCCATATATGCACATTTCGGAAATTCATTCCTCATCAGTGACACTAGTTATGTAAGACATTACTTCTGTAGCTGTGTCAGAATATAAAAATACCTTTACTTATTTCATGGCTTTGGCATATCAAAATGTGAAAATTGTTTCAGACATTCTTATGCTGCAGCATATCAAAATTGATTTAATTATTCATAATCAGTGTTTTTGTTTTTTTTTTTTGTTTTGTTTTTTTTGTTCATTGTTTATTCATTGAATGCTGCATATTAAAATATGAAAAAAATTGAATGATTCATGAGTTACAGCATGTCAGAGTATAAAATTTGGAATCAGGAATAAACTTTTTGTAGAGGCATGCATATTAGGATATTGTATGTATTGATAACCATTTCATTTATGGTTTAAAGTCATAGGTTCAAAGTTCAAGGTCAGAGCTGCTTAAGAATACTAAAACGTTGAATTATTTTGAAAAATTTTAACTTTTTGTAAAGCTATGTACCGGTATATTACAATGCTGTAGGTATTGATATGATGATCATTTTCACATATAGTTCAAGGTCATATATTTAAAGTTTAAGGTCATAGCTGCTTTAGTAAACTAAAATTGTGAATAATCTTGAACTATCAACTTTTTGTTTAGGCATGTGCAGTTAGAATATTGTAAGTATTGATAAGACAATCATTTTGGTATATGGTTTAAGGTCATATGTTCAAAGGTCAATGTCATAGCTACACAAGTATACTGAAATAATTAATAACATGTATCTGGAAATTATTCATTGTACTTTATTTACTACATGTGTTTTACCCATTTATAAATGAACAGTTCTAAACTGGTAAAAACTTGGAATGTTTCTGTAATTACAGTTATTGTCTTTTGTACTTGACATATCCTCAGGTAAGCGTTAAGGCCCATGGGCCTCTTTGTTAAATTTTTCGACCTCTATGGTAAAGTAAATCACGTTTGTATGTAATCTACAAGATTTCTAAATTTGTTCTTACTACAGATGATTTTGATTTTCAAACATGTACATTCATTGTAAAGTAAAATTTTACAGAAGCATTAAGATTACATTGCATAAAACATAAAAATTATTTCTAAATAAGACATTATATTGTGTATTTACACTGACCCACTTGATACCATTTAAAGAATTTTGATTGGTCTGTATAACACCATTTACAAATTTTTGTATTTTATGCTCAAAATCTTATAGAAATAATTAGGAGCACAGATTATAATTATAAAAAATTAGAAACAATTTCTGTGATACATTTCTGCTGACCATCTTGATATTTGTGACAGAATCTGAATTTTTCAATTAAAAAATTCTTTTGATTTTATGCTCATAATCTTATATACCGGTACATAATTAGGAGCACAGATTTTATATATTATATATATATATATATATATATGTATATAAAACCAGTTTCTGTGATGAAGCTGACCATTCTTGATATTGAAAGAATGTTGATTGAGTTGCATAACATCATTTGTCTATTTTTAAATCAAAAGATACCTTTGACTTTATGCTTATAAGCTTAATAATAAACATTAGGAGCAATATCTGTTATTTTGGATTAGAGAAAAGGAAGTAAAATTTTGACGTAATTGGGACCATGAAGAGTATATATATTTACATATTTCTTTTTATTGTTTTTTAATGTTTTGGCTTTTACCAAGAAATAATGTATAATTAATTTTTAAAAGTTAATAATTTGATTTATGATTAGTTTATATATATTGAAAATAAGTTGTTTATGATTTTATATGATTTGTTACAAATTGGTATGATTTAGTTGTTGATAGTCAAAGGGCATTACATATGTAAACCAGTCATGTTGACCTTTGACTTTTCTAAAGGTCATATTTATTTTATATTACTGTATAAGTATTTATTTTGGTTGTGTATTAATATTGGCGTTTTTGGTATTTAATTAATTTCTACCATTATTAATACATTACACTTCAACATTAATTTAGCTTACGTGGTCTAAGGGGAAACAATAACAGCGCCAAATACACACTAAATGTTTGAGACCCTTGGGAGCGCCAATATAATACACACTAATATAAATACTTATACAGTATCTGATTGTATAAGTAAGCAGTTATGTATATATTAAGTTTTATTATATATTTGTTTCTTCCATTATATTATTAATTTACACATTGTTATTATATTTTGTTTATATTATCACTTTATATAGCTTCACAAGTTGACTAAGTTTGAATTTTGATCTGAAGGTCATATATACTATACGAAGAACTATTTATGTTTGCCCTCAAAAAGAAAATGGTTTGAAATGATTTGAACACTGTTGAAAGTATACATCATAACATTCTTTAAAGAATTTGTTACAACTTTTTTTTCTTTGGTGATTTGAAAGTGCTCTAAAAGTAATGGAATACACCCAATTTCAATTTTGACCATTTAATCACTTTTTATGGACCTAGCTTGCATTACACAACCAGTTTTATTTCAATACAATTGTCAGAATAATGTTTTTGATTCTGTTTGCACATATATCAGAAGCTTTAGAGGAACCTAGTCAATTTTTTTTTATTAAATTGGTTGCTAAATGCCCTCATGCTTTCTGCAGTAAAAATACTTTTACATCAAATTTATGACAATGATTTAAACTTACTCTGAACATTCAAATTAATAGTTATTTTGATTAGCTTATTTTCTTCTATTAATTTCTCTCTCATTAAATATTACTAGTATAATAAATTATATTATGTCAGACAGTTCAAGAGTTGAGTAGGTCAAAGGTCATTGGTAGATCCTCATTACATTGTTTCAAGTTGTAAGATTATTCAGTGGTAGACAATTCTAAATATTAGGTCAAATTTCATAACTAGACACATTCTGGTTGTGATATTAATCTGGTTGAAAATTCTAAATGTTAGGTCAAAGGTCATAACTAGACAACATTCTAGTTGTGATATTAATCAGTGGTAGACAATTCTAAATGTAAGGTCATCTAGCTCTGAGATTAATCATTCTAAGTGTTAGATCAAAGGTTATAACTTGACATAGACAATCTAAATGTAAGGTCAAAGGTCATAACTAGACTCATTCTAGTTGTGATATTAATCAGTGGTAGACAATTCTAAATGTTAGGTCATCTAGCTCTGAGATTAATCATTCTAAGTGTTAGATCAAAGGTTATAACTTGACATAGACAATCTAAATGTTAGGTCAAAGGTCATAACTAGACTCATTCTAGTTGTGATATTAATCAGTGGTAGACAATTCTAAATGTTAGGTCATCTAGCTCTGAGATTAATCATTCTAAGTGTTAGATCAAAGGTTATAACTTGGACATAGACAATCTAAATGTAAGGTCAAAGGTCATAACTAGACACATTCTAGTTGTGAGTATCATCAGTGGTAGACAATTCTAAATGTTAGGTCAATCTAGCTCTGAGATTAAATCATTCTAAGTGTTAGATCAAAGGTTATAACTTGACATAGACAATCTAAATGTAAGGTCAAAGGTCATAACTAGACTCATTCTAGTTGTGATATTATCAGTGTAGACAATTCTAAATGTTAGGTCCTCTAGCTCTGAGTTAATCATTCTAAGTGTTAGATCAAAGGTTATAACTTGAACATAGACAATCTAAATGTAAGGTCAAAGGTCATAACTAGACTCATTCTAGTTGTGATATTACCTATGGCAGATAATTCTATGTTAGATCAAAGTCATAACTAGACATTGTTGTAAGATTAATCTATGAGGGACATTCTAATGTTAGGTCAAAGGTCATAACTAGACCTCATGTCTTATGAAAGATTGCATTCACATGAAACATTGTTGATCACAAACATATCATATTGTAAGGAGGAAAACATAATGTTAATTAGGTTATTATTTCTTTTTTCCCTTGTTTATGTATTTGTATTAACCTTTTAAAATAAATTGACCAAAGACAAAACCTTTATCAGTTATATCCCCTGAACAAATTGTTCAAATTCTTTGGCTTCTCAGCCCATATGCAGAGCATCTTTTTGGAGATACACATACTTAGATTTTTAGATAGGGAAAAAAGATGGGTAAAGTTGTGCTATTAATATTCTTTCAGACTCCATTTGTTAGTTTTTTTGGGCTCAATTTGGACCAGTGGTTTTTGTTTTGGGGACATAATAGTGACATTCAGTTACAATAAACACTTGTTATTTTTGTTTTTACCTTACATGAAAAATACTTTTGTTGTAGACCAGGAATATTTGTGAAGCAATACTATCAAGCTGCTGAAGTGACCTTGAGGTTCAAAGGTCCAGGTTGATAATACTATCAAGCTGCTGTATGACCTTGAGGCTCAAAGGTCCAGGTTGATAATACTATCAAGCGCTGTATGACCTTGAGGTTCAAAGGTCCAGGTTGATAATACTATCAAGCTGCTGAATGACCTTGAGGTTCAAAGGTCCAGGTTGATAATACTATCAAGCTGCTGAATGACCTTGAGGTTCAAAGGTCCAGGTTGATAATACTATCCACAAGACCAGTGCTTAACTAGACCAGTGCTTTAAGACATTAGCTGTCTTGTAATTTGTGTTCATTTTGAGTTCAATTATGATTTAAGAAAGACATATGATTTATTATAGTTGCAATAATTTACAATTAAATATGTTGAAAATAAAGAAAAAGTTGTTTTTTTATGTTACTGCAGGCGTTTGTCTTACCAAATCTGTACCAGGCAATGTATCTACTCCCTTTTTCTCTCATGATTTAAATGACATTAAAAGAAATGTTGCAAAGCTTACAGGACCTTGTATGAATAAACTTGATGATCTTTCTTTAGATACTAGTTTTAAATAGGCTGCAAGTTGTGACATGCTTATTGTCCAGGGCAGTTTTTGCACACAAGATACATTTGAAGGCTTTATAGTAAGTTATTAAAATGACATCGATACCATTAATCAAGTGCTCTTTCAAAGTTGATAATTTCATTATCATGTTTATCTTGTCTTGTTTATTTTGTTGAGTATCCTTATTTCTTCACAAAATCCCTTTACAGTGGCTTCAGTCAGTGACTTGTTTTATTGACCAACAATTCTCAGCCTTTTATTAATTTCCATTATACTTGAGATGGATGGCTTTACCATATTGTGCAGTAGTATCAACTTGATTTGTAACAATACTAACATCAATATCATCACACCACCACCACCTTTGTTTTTAAGATGGCAAATGGTTATAATTACACTCTAGTGGTCAATCTAGAAGGGTCCTTGTGCCATTACACCCAAAATATAAATACAGAACCCAAAGATTACTGCCAATAGACCTGCTTAGGCTTTTCTTTTTAATACCAACTGGACGTTAGAAATGTTGGTATATTTCTGATTTTGTCTCCTTCTTAAAACTTTATAGATAGCAACAATATACACAAAAGGCTAGTATATAGGTGATAACTGAAATCAGAAATGTTGGTATATTCCTCATTCTGTTTCCCTTTTATTCCTAAAACTTTACTGATTTCAACAATATTCACACCAGAACTCAAAGAGCTAATATATAAGTATATGAATTACCAAACTACATGTATTTTTTTTTTCAAAAACACCTGTCCAGAACAATTATCATCTTGACCTCCATTTTAGAAATAAGGTCTTATTTTTTCAAGGACTATTCACTTCAGTTCTAGATTGAATACTGCAAGTCTTCGTTACAAAATCCACTCTACCATGCCATACACTTGAATGTACTGAAACCAATAACAAAACATGTCACAGAACAAGTTAACTTGAGCTGACCCCACAATTTTACAATAAATTACTCGTAAAAAAAGGTTTGGATATTGCATGTACATGGTTTGTGTCCTAGGGGGTAACAACATAATTTTACAAAAAGTTACTTTTAGAAATCTTTAGATATTGTATGTACATGTGTCCTAGAATCAACAACATATCTCCAAATATTAATAGATAAATAAATAAGTACATTGTTTTTGTTCCAGGGGACAAACTCTACCCCCCTTTTCTGTTTCTTTTGTCCCAGTATACGTCTTTCCTGCTGATCACCGGGGCTGGGTCTTTTAACAAATTACTGTAGATACCTGTAAAATGATACACATAATCCATACATGTATATGGATAGATTTCACTTTGATCAAGTTTGAGGTAGATACTTAAGTACCAATTTGATAAAATAGAACAATTTAAAAGCCACAATTTTGTCCATTACAATCATCAAATCATATGGAACTTGTTGAAGTATGACATGGATTCCGTAAAAATCCTACATGGATGAAGTAGTAAGTTGTTACTTGTCCAACCCATTTGCTTCTTTTTGTGTGGAAATATAGGAATCAGAATGCTGATGGGAATCATCAAATTATATAAAATTTATTGAAATATTTTTAATTCTGTGAAATCATAAGCCTGTGTTTGTTATCCTACCTACCCATCTGTGTGGTAATACAAATATATGTGTGTTCTGAATACTGAAGGAAGGCAAAGCTGTCATCATCTCATGTAACTACCTCAGTACCATATGTGATTTCTTAGAACTGAAATCATACTTCAAGAAATTTTGTATAATTTGATGATAACAATGAAATATTAATGGATGACCAAAAGACTGAACACAATAACTCACTTCAGTACTTTATGTATTATTCGATTATACATCTACAAGTGGCTTACCATTGTAAATATTATTTTAGAAATTCATCATGGGGAAATCACTTGCCAGAATCTGGCAACTTCCTCATGGCTGCTTCTAGCGAAGTTCTACATTCATCCGTCATCACGGTAAAATAATCCCTATTGGCAATACTGATACAAGTAGCCCCATTGAACTGGATACAATCTTTTAAAGTCAAAGAATCCTTATACAGAATCAAAAAACACATGGACATCAATCGTGAACGATTCATTATTTCCATGCAACTCTGTAGCAATGACTTCATTGACACAATCTAAGGCTGCTGCTATTGTTTGAGCACCACAGTTTTTGTCATATGTAACTTTGAACAAGATCAGTACATTATTGTATTTTCTTTTCTTGTCTCCATTAGACCATAATATTTGGAAGGAATGTATAAAAAATAATCAACTCCTAAGAAGTTGATGAAACTTGGATGCATCAGTTTTGGCTCAGTCATACTTCCGCGAAATACTATTTATCAAGTACTTGGTGTGCAAAGCAACATTTTTCATTTGGCCTTTATACTTTTTGTCAACTGTAAGATATTCTGACTCCTCTTCTTTAAGTGTTATTTTTACTGCTAACATGCTGATAATTTTTAAATGTTCTGGTTCAAAAGTAAATATGTTTACCGGACATCTTCTGGATTCAAATGATTCAAGAGGCAAGATGCCTCCTTTTTTGATAATGTCTGCTATCAGTGATGTTTCTGTAACCAGATCTGCTATGTCTTCATCATGTTTACCATACATACTTGTGAATTTATCAATATCTTTTTTAAGCTTATTCAAATAGGCTATAATAACATGTACATCATCATCATCATCTAAACTACCCATTGTATAGTCAAATGCAAAATGTACAAGCCCTGGAGTTAATGGAAAGTCCTGCAAACTCTTATATAGAGACTTACATTTCTCTCTTATGTGGATCAAGGATTCATCATCATGACTTTTACTGCAGTCTTGATCATTCTCAATAAATTTTAATTTCTCAATCTATATGCTTGTGAATTCTTCTTCTGACAGTGCAAATCGTTCAGACCATGGACTTTGAATTACAAATCCCGGCAGTATAACCTGTATAGATGAATATTTTTTTACGGGCTTTAACTTGACTGATTATGTAGTTTACAAGACATACATAACCTTCCCCTTTAATTTTTGAAAGAACTTTCTCTGCACGAGAAGTAACATGATCAATTATGACACAATCAGGTCTATTTGATCCTTTAAAAAATGTATTCAATTTTTCATGTGCTAAACCACCATCTTCAATGCAATATCTGACCTCATTAACATCAACATAGACTATGTCTAAATAATTTGCAGACTTTTTGAAGATATTGTTTAAAACACAGTGTAAAGTTGTACATGTTTTGCCAATCCCTGAAACTCCTGAAAGCTCAATTTCAGTCAATTTGTTTTCAAAAATAATGTTAGATACTAATTTTCTTGTAAATTCTTTGGAATACGTAGTTTTTAAATATTGTCTTTAAAATCCATTCAACAAATACCTTCTCTAGATAATTTTTTGTATTTGTATCTATATCTTCAATAATTTCTTATCATACAGTTCTGCAAAAGTATCCATATCCTATAATGAAAAAAGAGTAAATTAAAACTAAAATTCTGACATTGTTACCATTATATTTATTGACCACAAATTTTGTTCAACCAAGACCCACCAAGAGCGATTCTCTTGATACCAGTTGGGGGAATATAACTCTACCTCAAAAGCAAGTCTTAGTAAACCATAATGATTTTTTTTTTCAATAGAAGCAATTATTTCAAAAAAAAAAAAACTTTTCTACACACTGTATGAATTTGCAAAGCCATGAGACTGGTTTAGTTACAGCCACCATAGCAACAATCCATGACCTACTTCAAACCACCATGTTTTAATTTGTAAATCACTTATAGTATGTGAAGAGGAAGGCGTCGTCGTTGTTAAATGTGAAGTTTTACATAAACCCTGAGGACAAAAAATAACTGGGATTTAATTAATGAATTTTCAAATGAATGAGTGTGTGAATTCACATTAAATTGACCTGTCTATCGTTTGTTGGTTTACATAAGTAAACTCTCTATCCCCTCTTTCTCTCCCTGAAGCAGTAAATTGACAAATTCATGGATTTTTCAATTAGTGATGGGTTTTTATGCCACATACAAGATTTTTTTCACTGGTGTCGGGGAGTTCAGTTATGGGATTGTGGAAGAAACCCCGAGTTCCTGGAAAAATCCAGTGAATTGTTGATTTTAATTACTAAAATAGGTTTCTCTGCAATCTCAATAGGTTTCTCTGCAATCTCAATAGAATAGAATTCATGACAATTTCATGTCGCCTCACGGATCCCCTTCTTGTAACCCCAGATACAAATTATCAAATTCATATATTGATAGTTAGCTGAATAACAATGTTATGCCCAGTAAAGACCCTTTTACCTATATCTAGGCATTTAGTTCTAGGATGGAAGAGGAAACATGAGTGACTGCCTGGAGAAAACCATGGTAAGTCATTGATGTTAATGGAATTGAATAGTTTCTTAGATATTACAGTAGAATTATGGATTTAGTTCAACTCTAGTGTTTCTCAGAAACCTCTCGCTCTCTCGCAACCTGGCAAGTGTTTATGTATGCAGTTCAATGATTTTTTGAGTATAAAAAATTGATTCAGAGAAACAAATAAGAATTACCAAACAGGAGATGCATGGGCCTTAATGCTCATCTGAGGTTATGTCCAATATTGTTTGCAAAATCCAATAGACAATATATTAAGAACAGTAACTTTTCCAAGTTTTTTCAAGTTAAGAACTGCCACAATACTTGATCAAAAATATTGAGTCTCATTTTTAAGTAGCTAATATGCATAAGGAAACTTTAGTACAATAATAATTTTCAAAATCATTAAACATTTCACTATACTTATGCAGCTATGTCCTTGACCTTTGAACCTATGACCTTGAACCATATATTTCACAATATTTTCAGTTTTAAAACAAACACATAACCTATTTATTTACAAATTACTCAATTTGTACAAAATATATGCTTAAGACTCTAGAGAAGCTGAATATCAAATTGGTTTTAACCTACCACTTTTTCAGAGAAATTTTTAAAGTTTTTTTTTCAAATGTAGGTCACAGTAAACTTCTGTCTACAGCTATGGTACCCAAAGTTACCATCTGAAAAAAGATAACGACACTTCCCACTAACCCTTTCTGTAAAGTTTTGAACAATATTGGATTGTGTAGTTTCTGGGGAGATGGTAAAAAAATGTGAGTGTACCAGACGCAAACACACATGCTCCACAGCCCCATGGACACCAAGCTCACATGGCCTATAGGCCAGGTGAAACAAAAAAGGCAGTTTTTCCAAACATATTAATCCCGGCAGGCTAGTGTAGAAAAATGGCCCATTAGCATAAACTAAACTTATATATCCCAGTATTACCAGTTTTCGACGATGTAAGCACAAATCTCGGGTTTTATCCTGATCGCGCGAGAGTTAACACAAAATTTATTTATGCATGAAAGCTTGTTTCAAAAACAAAAATTCTTACTATTAAAATGATTTGTAACTTTAACGTAACATAAATAAAAGAACAACTTCCAATCTGCTCCTACCTTGACCGCCATTTGTAAACATGACCTATTTTCGACGATGGCATCAAAACCCTTCTACGGAGGCCCGTTGGTGGTCACTTTCGAAAATTTTGCGTTTGCCTTTTCTGTAAATCCCTCCTAAACTGATGAGCCACGCTTTTTATCAACTTTTTAGTAATCTTGTCAGTTTTTAATGTAGTAATTCATGAACAGGGAAAACTAGTTCAAAACTTCAAAAATGTTAAAAAGAAAACCTCAAAGTATTTAACATATTTACAACTGCTAATCATTGATATTGATTTATGATTGAGTGCAATGGGGGCAGATATAACTGTCTCCTCTTCTGATGACATGTGTTGTGGTACAACTCTGGACATGTACCCAATGGGGACATTTTTCACACTGAACCCATTTAGTAAACACAATATACCTCTGGATACCAGGTAATGAAAACCTCTTACAAACACATTTTTCTTCCTCTTTTACCTCCTCATCAGATGACTCATCAGAGCTATGAGAAAATATTTGTGTGTCACTTCTCCTAGCCTTGGCCCTCATCGTAGTACTAGAATTATTTTTTAAATCAGCAGTGGACGACTTTCTTTTTTGTTGCTGAACAGTTGCATTTCCAGAACAACCAGCCACTTGTGAGTCCTTACTTGTATCTGTACCTTTTCTTCCTTTCTTCTGTTTTTGGCCATCATAATGTTTTTTAATATCATCTAAAACACTATCCTCTGTTATTGGTCTACCACCAACAACTTTGCTAAGGGTTTTTCTAGCTTTCCTGACTTTCATGTTACTCAATACCATTCCACCTTGCTTATCAAAAAATGAAACAGTAGAGTGGCAATCACTACTACTTTTGGTGTTGACATTACTGTGATTACATAAATTCACATTGCTCGAAGATGGACAAGTGAGATCAGAAGCAGTTGAGGTGGTTACATTAGCAGCAGTAGGTACAACTTCTACAGGAAAAGACAGTGCTGGAGCTAGTGCTGTATCTGGTATTATACTGGGATCAAAAGGGTAGATTCCACTCTTCTTGAAAGCAGACTGGATATTTGATGGTGTTAAGGTTTTAGTGTAGACACTGCAGGCAATTTTACAGACATCATACCGAGTTATTATATTACCCCCAGTATCACGAAGATGGCTATGACATGCTGAACGCCATGCAACTTCAAAGGGTCCAAAAACACTGACATCTAATGGTTGCAAGATATGACTTGTATGAGGTGGTAAAACGAAGAGGACAATATTTTCCTTCCTAGCCCAATCAATTATACCCATGGCAACATGACTCTTATGTCCATCATATAGTGCTAAAACCTTGTTATTTGTGTCACGGGCTGGCAAATGTTTAATCAACTGCTCTTTCAGGTACATTTCAAAAATATCTGTATTTGACCAACCAGTTTCACTAACTGTTCCCTGAACCCCCACTGAAGCACCATTTAGTAACTCGGACACCATCCTCTGACCAGGAAATATAAAATATGGTGGAACTTGATTTCCAATTGCATTGCCTGATCCAATTACTGTTACTGTCTTTGTCTTCCCTGTTGTGACTACTTGAGGCTTGTAACTGGTAGCTGCTATAATGTTGGGTGGCTTACAGTCAGTGCTAAGTCCTTTTTCATCAATATTGAAGACTCTTTCTGGTTTGTCTTTCAGTCCATATTTATTAAGTATCTTTTCCAGTTCTTCAAAATACCTGTTTACCGTCTCTTTTGATGTGCACTTTGCTCTGACAGCTTCTAAACTATGTGGTTTCTGAACTCTTACATCTGGCCACCTTTGCAAAAAATTGTACAACCAGCACAGGCTTAAAGGATGTTGTCTGTCTCTGTGTCCCAAATGCACTGAGTAATCTGAAGCTAAATTGAGAGTCTCAGCCCGTGTGTATCCATAGCCAATTTCAGCCATAGTACTAATATGGTCAAATAACTTGGATTCTTCTTCCAAAGAGAAAAGAGGATCAGGTCCAGATTTAATGACATCAATTCCCACTCTTCCTCTAACTCTGTCTTTAAGTGTTGTCACAGGTACTCCACATGACCTTGCTGCTCTTTCCACTGACACCCCTTTCTCATTTACCATCACAAGTGCTTTTGTTATATCTACAGCATCATAATTCAATCTGTATTTTCCTTTTCTGGGTTCTTTTATCTGAAAATATTGACAGAAAACAGATCAGCTACTAATAACAACAAAATTGCAAATTGGTACATGTACACAATATGCTGTAAGAAGACGGTTTTGGGCTTCCATAGTTTTTTTTTCTGAAACGGGATTTCCCTACTTGGTCACGTGATGTTTTGGAAGAAAAGATGGCGGAAAAACAAAATCGTCTGTATGACAGAGTTTGGAGCGTGTATTTATAGACTTTTGGGGCCACAAAGTGGGGTATTTATTTGACTTAGGAATCTTGCCTTTAAACAAATTTTCATTTATTAGTTTTTGATAACTTACCAAGCGTATCTCCATTGTGCGTGAAACTTTGCCGTGTAAGACGAGTGGAACGCTGCTTCCGAAAATGCTACAAGCGGTACCGTGGAATGCACGCGGGCGCGTGAAAAACGCACGTACATTTTCCCGTCGAATTTAGGTAATCGTCGAAAACTGGTTATCAGAGGATACTCGAGAGTTAGACCGAGATTTCTGCGGTCTTTAGATTTATCCTTTTCAATTTTTTTGCCTTGGCGGTCTACTGCACGA
The DNA here is from genome assembly GCA_029721355.1 of Tegillarca granosa. Taxonomy (NCBI): domain Eukaryota; kingdom Metazoa; phylum Mollusca; class Bivalvia; order Arcoida; family Arcidae; genus Tegillarca; species Tegillarca granosa. The sequence goes on from CM056604.1 coordinate 36,842,606, forward strand.
TTGGAGATTGGAGATAGACCGTCAGATTTTCGGACTACTCGAGAGTAAAATAATGACCGACAAACGTATTTACGTGTCCGATTAACTGAATTCTATGATTAACTAAAAATGTCCGAAAAGTGATTTTTCACATCGGACAAAAGTATTTTTTGTCGGACATGTCCGGCAAATATGACCGTTTCCGGACCCCTGATATATATATATATATATATATATATATATATATATATATATATATATATATATATATATATATATTGAATTTATTTCAGGCAAACTGATTAAACAAGGTTTGCCTGGGTCAGCTTAGGCAGTTATACCAAATAATTACCAAATCTTATCAGTTATATATTTGTATTTACAGTTACATTGTTTCTAAACCAGGTGATGACCGATCTTTTATTTTTAAATTCCTGTCTAATAAAATATAACAAAATATGTTACGTCATTAGATGTAACAGCCATTTTACGAGTCTGCTTTTTCACATGGCATTTGTTGACATGACTTGATGTATTAACATCATACAATAAGCTAGATGTTTTGCTTACATTATATACTAGAGGTTACACACTGTTTGGCAATTGTAGTCTGATAATGTGATTAGGTTTTTTTTGAAAGAGGTAACAGAGGAAAATATAATATTAGACTAGTGATAACCTAAACTGCTTATACTTTGCACATTTTGACACCTAGCCTTAATACAGCTTTATATTCTAAAGTATTCTTCAGAAACTTTTTTGAAAATAAATATTGATGCCCTCTCATGCTTTCATTTACCAAAAACCTGTGCATTTTAAAGACACACCATTTATTAGATTGATCTCAAACTTAGTCAACTCATTCCCTGTGATGAGACATTACATGGGTTTAAAATTTAGGTTATTAGGTCAAAGGATAAGGTCAGGCTTGCTATAAATAAAATTCTTTTTTTTTCATGCACCATATGTCTAGTTGATCTCCAAAATCATTAAACTTATTCCTTGCAACAAGACACCACATTGGATTGCAAACCAAGTCACTTGGCCACAGTAATTATAAATACAAATTTGATTTCTATGCATTTAAAGACACATCATTTGTCAGATTGATCTTAAACTTGGTCAACTTATTCCTTTTGAAGAGATATTGCATGGGATAAAAAAAATCAAGTCACTTAGTCAAAGGTCAAGGACATAGTAAATTTAGAGGTAAATTTAGTTTTCAAGCATTTGTATGAAAGGTGCACAATTTGTCTGATTGATCTCAGGTTTCTCCGAAATCATGAAACTGTTCTAGGAAAATTATGATTCCAACAAATTTGGGATATAGTATTACCATGGTAATGTCTCATGCAAGTTCAAATTTTGACTGGAATAATTTTTGGAGAAGTTATACTTGAACATGTACACATATGTATAGATTGAAATGAATTATTATATGCCTGTCATGATAGAGGGTACATATGTTATGGTGTAGTCAATGCATGTACATGTACATGCATTATGTTTTCTGTGGTAATATCTTGTGCTAGTTTACGATAGGTGTTACTATCCCACCTAAATTTGTTTAAGATTGAGCCTTTGTCAATTATCTTCAGGGTAAAACTCTAAATGTTAGCATTAATAATGGAAGTGTCTAAAATCTTACGTGTTGCACAAGATTTTATGAAACATCTTGTTGCATTGTTTTGAACTTCCTTGCAAAAATATGAATAATATATATATATATTATACCTCATAAATTTGTTTTTCTAATAAATGCATTGATTTTACTCCGGGCGATATTTTGCAATATAGACCGGAGTCTCCAGGCGGTATTATGTTTGCTTACGTCACACAATTGTCCTTGATGACGTAATATTAGATTAAACAAAAACAGCATCTTAACCCGAATAGTTTAACTAGTGGGTTAACGCTAATACAAAGTTAGTCAGGAACGGCAACTGTAATAGGTAAACAATCATGGTCTTAAAGGAATTAATTAATTCCAAAAAAAATGCTGATGCCTATTTTGAGATGGTATCCATTTGGTATAATATAACAAATATTTCATGGGGTTGCGGGCTATATCGCAGTCTATGGACTGGACAGGCACCCCGAAAATACAATATAGACCTCAGCTTCGCTTCGGGGTGCCTGCCCGGTCCATAAACTGCGATATAACCCGCAACCCAATGAAATATTTGTTAAATATCTATATATATCTTATCTCCCAAACATAATTTATGGCAGTCTAAAATTGATATAAAACCAAAGGGATAGTTGTAGCAAATGACTAAAGGTTAAAAGTTTAAACTTTCCCCTACCTGTTGACGTGTTTTAAATACAACAAAGATACGGTAAATTAAATGCAAAAACATCAGGTTAAAGATATACAGATACCTGTTTTATTGGGAATAACTATTTATGCCTTGTGAGATTTAACAACATAAATGCGGTGCATGTTCCACATACAATTCGGATTGAATATTCTATCCCACACAGCAACTAAACAGTAACAAATATCCTAATACAATTGTCCCTTATGGCCAGCATTAATAAACTACTTACACTTCTGATTTGTGTATATTGACCATTTAACAAGATCTAAGAGATATAATAGCCGGTGGTCTGCTTTAATTCTGTAGACTTTTAAGTAGTTTTTTTTTTAGCTAAACTACTATCACTGCTTGTGACCTGCCTTACTCAATGACTAGGCGGGGCACCACATTTTTCTCCATTAAAATAGCCATCTCTTTATGTCATCTGTTTTTCTAGCATTAGAAACCTTATTACTTTATACATTGTATAAGGTATTGATAATAATGGCAAACAGGCTCTTTATGAAACCAATCTGACGAGTTCCCCATTTAAACAACCAAATACCATATAGCACGTTATTTGCTAAATTTAAGCGATTTTGACAGGAAAAAGCTGAACATTTTAGCATATTATTATGATGATGATGTAATATTAAACAACTCACTTACGGTACGGTCATCTTGTACACAACTATTTTTTACAATTTTTAGCTCACCTGAGCTGAAAGCTCAGATGAGCTATTGCGATGGTTAACTGTCCGTCGTCTGTCATCCGTCGTCCGTTAACTTTTTACATTTTAATCTTCTACTCCAAAACCACAGGGCAAAATTTATGAAACTTGGTAGCCATCATGCCTGGGTGAAGCCCTTTCAGATTTGCACAAATGAAGGAGTTATGTCCCCTTGGGGCCCCCACAAGGGGGGAAAGAGTAAAAAACTTTGAAAATCTTCTCCTCTGAATCTACAAGAGATTTACCTTAGTTATTTCATTTATAACATCCTTAGGTCATCTATTTTCAGATTTGCACAAATGGTAGCCATGGAGCTCAAAATGAAGAAATTATAAGGCACTGAGTGGGGAAATTGCTAAAAATTATATATTTGTCACTATATCTTGAAAACTATTAACTTTTTATATAGGCATGTATATTAGAATGTTGTAGATATTGACATGACGATCATTTTGATATATGGGTCAAGGTTATATGTTGAAAGGTCAAGGTCACAGCTGCAGAAGAAGACTTAAATTGCTAATTATCTTGAAAACTATTAAGTTTTTGTATAGGCATGTATATTAGAATATTGTAGGGATTGATATGACGATCATTTTGATATATGGGTCAAGGTCATATGTTGAAAGGTCAAGGTCACAGCTGCAGAAGATGACTTAAATTGCTAATTTTCTTGAAAACTATTAAGTTTTTGTATTGGCATGTATATTAGAATATTGAAAGTTTTGTGACAATGATCATTTTGATATATGGTACAAGGTCAAGGTCACAGCTGCAAAAGAAGACTTAAATTGCTAATTATCTTGAAAACTATTAAGTTTTTATATAGGCATGTATTTTAGAATATTGTAGGTATTGATATGACAATCATTTTGATATATGGTTCAAGGTCATATGTTGAAAGGTCAAGGTCACAGCTGCAAAAGATGACTTAAATTGCTAATTATCTTAAAAATATTAACTTGTTGTATAGACATGTATATTAGAATATGGTAGGCATTGCGACACGGATCATTTTGATGTATGGTACAAGGTCATATGTTGAAAGGTCAAGGTCACAGCTACAAAAGAAGACTTAAATTGCTAATTATCTTGAAAACTATTAAGTTTTTGTATAGGCATGTATATTAGAATATTGTAGGTATTACGGCAATGATCATTTTGATATATGGTTCAAGGTTATATGTTCAAAGGTCAAGTTCATATCAACATAGGAATTCTTTAATTATTAATTATCTTGAAAGCTATTAATTTCATGCATAGGCATGTATATTGGAATATTATAGGTATTGACATGACAATCATATATGGTTCAAGGTCATATATGTTGAAAGGTCAAGGACATAGCCGCATTAGTATACTGAAATTGATTAATGATTTGGAAATTATTCATTGCACTAAAGTTACTTCATGCATATTATATAAGCTACTTATGAATGAAATGTGAGTGGATATATTTCTGATTAAGTTTTGTGGGAGTTCTTGACTTTTAAAGTTTCTGTACGTAATATATTGTCTACTGCACTTTGCAAACAATATTGGACAATTCTTCAGGTGAGCGTTAAGGCCCATTGGCCTCTTGTTACTTCAGTGATATTAATATTACCGACAAAATACGCTAAAATTTGCAACCCGCAAAAATAAATCTCTATACGGTATTAACTCTTAAAAGCTCATGTGTTGTATTGAAATAGTTCAGAGGCCCTCAATGAGTATTAAAACGACATCACCAAATATTTGCTCGAGTGCTCCATTGTTGGGAGTTTTATAATCATTGGTCTCAATATGTGTTTATATTTTTTCTTTTGGTTTTTATTGGATGTCTTTTTTTACTTGTATTGTGCCGTGATCTCGGTTTTGTTGGCAGTAACCAAGTTTATGTTAATTAAGTTGCGAATCACTTCTATTTTGAAAGTTACACTGTAATTGCATTAAGGGTTACAATTTCAACTTTTTGTTAAAACCCTTTAAGTGTTGTAGATGATGCTTTGTTATTTTGTTACCAAGACTAGGTGTTTATTTATATTTGGAGGACATCATTTAAGTGTTGTAGATGATGCTTTGTTGAATTGTTACCAAGACTAAGTGTTTATTTATATTTGGAGGACATCTTTTAAGTGTTGTAGATGATGCTTTGTTGTTTTGTTACCATTACTAGGTGTTTAGTTATATTTGGAGGACACCATTTAAGTGTTGTAGATGATGTTTTGTTATTTTGTTACCAAGACTAGGTGTTTATTTATATTTGGATGACATCCTTTAAGTATTGTAGATGATGTTTTGTTGTTTTGTTACCAAACAATGTGTTTATTGATATTTGGAGGACATCCTTAAAGTGTTGTAGATGATGCTTTGTTGTTTTGTTACCAAACAATGTGTTTATTGATATTTGGAGGACATCCTTTAAGTGTTGTAGATGATGCTTTGTTGTTTTCTTACCAAGACTAGGTGTTTATTTATATCTGGAGAACATCCTTTAAGTGTTGTAGATGATGCTTTGTTGTTTTGTTACCAAGACAACGTGTTTATTAGCTCACCTGAGCACAAAGTGCTCAAGTGAGCTATTGTGGTGGGTCATTGTCCGGTGTGCGTCGTGCGTCGTGCGTCAACTTTTGATTGTTAACACTCCTGAGGCCACAATTTAAATGCAATCTTAATCAAACTTTCTCAGAATGATCCTCTTGACAAAAGCTAGCTCAAGTTCGTATATGGGCCATGTTGGGTCAATAAGTAGGTCACTAGGTCAAATTGTAGAAAAACCTTGTTAACACTCCTGAGAACCCAATTTTAGTCCAATCTTCATCAAACTTAGTCAGAATGATCATCTTGACAAAAGCAAGTTCAAGTTCGTATATGGGCCATGTTGGGTCAATAAGTAGGTCACTAGGTCAAATTGTAGAAAAACATTGTTAACACTCCCGAGGACCCAATTTTAGTCCAATCTTCATCAAACTTAGTCAGAATGATGCTCTTGACAAAAGCTAGCTCAAGTTCGTATATGGGCCATGTTGGGTCAATAAGTAGGTCACTAGGTCAAATTGTAGAAAAACCTTGTTAACACTCCCGAGGACCCATTTTTAGTCCAATCTTCATCAAACTTAGTCAGAATGATGCTCTTGACAAAAGCTAGCTCAAGTTCGTATATGGGCCATGTTGGGTCAATATCTAGGTCACTAGGTCAAATTGTAGAAAAACCTTGTTAACACTCCTGAGGACCCAATTTCAGTTCAATCTTCATCAAACTTAGTCAGAATGATCTAGCTCAAGTTCGTATATGGGTCATGTTGGGTCAATATCTAGGTCACTAGGTCAAATTGTAGAAAAACCTTGTTAACACTCCTGAGGACCTAATTTCAGTTCAATCTTCATCAAACTTAGTCAGAATGATCTTCTTGACAAAAGCTAGCTCAAGTTCGTATATGGGCCATGTTGGGTCAATAAGTAGGTCACTAGGTCAAATTGTAGAAAAACCTTGTCAACACTCCTGAGGACCCAATTTTAGTCCAATCTTCATCAAACTTAGTAAGAATGATTTCTTGACAAAAGTTAGCTCAAGATCGTATATGGGCCATGTTGGGTCAATAAGTAGGTCACTAGGTCAAATTGTAAAAAACCTTGTTAACACTCCTGAGGCCTCAATTTTAGTCCAATCTTCATCAAACTTAGTCAGAATGATGCTCTTGACAAAAGCTAGCTCAAGTTCATTTTTTGGTCATGTGGGGTCAATAAGTAGGTCACTAAGTCAAATTGTAAGAAAACCTTGCTAACACTCCTGGGGCCCCAATTTTAGTCCAATCTTCATCAAACTTAGTCAGAATGATGCTCTTGACAAAAGCTAGCTCGAGTTTGTATATGGGCTATGTTCGGTCAATAAGTAGGTCACAAGGTCGAATTATATAAAAAACCTTGTTAACACATATGAGGGGATCCATTTTTGACCAATCTTATCAAACTGTCTCGGAATGATGCTCTTGACAAAAGCTAGCTCAAGTTTATATATGGGTCATTTTGTGTCAATAAGTAGGTCACTAGCTCGAAATATAGGAAAAAATCTCTTTTAAGAATAGAAGCTCCAGTTTGCCAAAACAAGCTGAGTGTACATCATTTTCAGGTGAGCGTCCAGGGCCTTCATGACACTCTTGTTTATATTTGGAGGACATCCTTTAAGTGTTGTAGATGATGCTTTGTTGTTTTGTTACCAAGACTAGGTGTTTATTTATATCTGGAGAACATCCTTAAAGTATTGTAGATGATGCTTTGTTGTTTTGTTTCCAAGACTAAGTGTTTATTTATATTTGGAGTACTCCCTTTAAGTGTTGTAGCGGATGCTTTGTTGTTTTGTTACCAAGACTAGGTGTTAATTTATATCTGGAGAACATCCTTAAAGTGTTGTAGATGATGCTTTGTTGTTTTGTTACCAAGACTAGGTGTTAATTTATATCTGGAGAACATCCTTAAAGTGTTGTAGATGATGCTTTGTTGTTTTGTTACCAAGACTAGGTGTTAATTTATATCTGGAAGACATCCTTTAAGTGTTGTAGATGATGCTTTGTTATTTTGTTACCTAGACAACGTGTTTATGTATATTTTGAGGACATCCTTTAAGTGTTGTAAATGATGCTTTGTTATTTTGTTACCTAGACAACGTGTTTAGTTATATTTTGAGGACATCCTTTAAGTGTTGTAGATGATGCTTTGTTATTTTGTTACCTAGACAACGTGTTTATGTATATCTTGAGGACCTCCTTTAAGTGCTGTAGATGATGCTTTGTTGTTTTGTTACCAAGACTAGGTGTTTAGTTATATTTTGAGGACATCCTTTAAGTGTTGAAGATGATGCTTTGTTGTTTTGTTACCAAGAATAGGTGTTTAGTTATATTTTGAGGACATCCTTTAAGTGTTGTAGATGATGCTTTGTTGTTTTGTTACCTAGACAACGTGTTTATGTATATCTTGAGGACATCCTTTAACTGTTTTAGTTGATGCTTTGTTGTTTTGTTAGCTCGACAACGTGTTTATTTATATTTGGAGGACATTCTTTAAGTGTTGTAGATGATGCTTTGTTATTTTGTTACCAAGACAACGTGTTTATTTATATTTGGAGGACATCCTTTAAGTGTTGTAAATGATGCTTTGTTGTTTTGTTACCAAGACTGGGTGTTTAGTTATATTTTGAGGACATCCTTTAAGTGTTGTAGATGATGCTTTGTTGTTTTGTTACCAAGACAACGTGTTTATTTATATTTGGAGGACATCCTTTAAGTGTTGTAGATGATGCTTTGTTGTTTTGTTACCAAGACTAGGTGTTTATTTATATTTGGAGGACATTTTCTAAGTGTTGTAGATGATGCCTTGCTGTTATATTTGGAGGCTGGAGTGACTACAGTGTCTATCACCTGCTTTGGTCTAAAATCACTCTGACAAAGTTTTTGGGGCTTGTGAAAAGTAGATAGATCCCACCTTCACACTTTAAACTTGATTTGGGTGGAAAACACCATTCTTAATTTATATGATGACTTTAATTTTCTTTTAGTCCAGAGGAATGAAACTCAATGATTCTTATGATCCAAAATCATTAACTGTATAAATGGCTTCACATTAACCAGAAATATAGCTTCGTACAAGAGCTTAAACAAAGGTTTCTGTTTTTATAAAAGTAGAGATACGGGTAAAATCCGTCGGTGATCTGAAATAAAAGACAGTCTTGTTGATAGGAAAAACTGATATTTCCTTACTTCTCAATCGACGGATGTTTAATAACAGTGGTTGTTCGTATAATACATAAACTGAAAGGAATTGTTACATTTATTATAATTAAACATTTAACGATGGGCATTGTTTAATAATAGATAATTTTTCAAATGTACATCTTGTATCTTTTCACTTCCCCCAGTTCTTTAATAAACATTTATCGTGCTTTTAATTATATTTGATTTTTGGAAATCCCAGTTGGTAAGCATGACTGATAAATTTTCTGGCTGTTATACCAAGTAACCAAAACAAAATGCGTCATGGAAAAATTTACTCCATGGGTATCTACAATGTACATAAATTCTGATAAACTCAGGGAGAACTCTGTCGGCTTTGGTATAAATTAAAAAAAGATTGAACTGGATCTCATTCGTTTGCAATATCAAGGCTTATAGTAGTAATACACTGACTTTAACAGTGTATGTACCGCTTTAAATTACCTGTATGTGAAATAATCTGGTGAAGCATTAGTATATTTAGGAACCTAACTATTTAACTTATTTAATCAAATCATAGATGGTAAGTGTATGGTATACATCATTAGCTTTGGTTCTAGTGCATCAAACATTTTAGAAAATCTTGCTAATATATAACACACAAACCAGTTAAATTTTGGTGTGCCAGATGTGCACATTTCGGAAAATAATTCCTCATTAGTGACACTAAGACCGAAATGTTTGATAGATAAGCCAAACAGTTGAAAACTATTGAATCTAATGTTCCGAGTTATGGATACCTTCGGTGAGTTTTACTCCACCAGCAGCGATACCCGCACAGGGGTTGTAAATATATATACAAATACCAGTAAAAGTTTGCTAAATAATTTATATTACATATCCAATGATTTATGCACTTTGTAGCAGTTAAACTTTTCTCTTTGTAAAATTGCTTTCAGAGGTTATTTTGTTTAATTCTGGAATTGTAAGTTTGATCAGCGCTATAGCTTAGTGATCTTAGAAATATTTCATTCTAGACCCTATTTAAGCAATGTACAAAAGCTACTTCTGGTTAAGCTTTATGACATTAGCACTTGTAACATCTTTATTTGATTGCTCTCAGTACTGCTCAGATAGCAATGCTAGGAATAATCGCTTGCTATGGACTACATGAAGTTGTGTTGAAGAATTCATGTTAGTTAGATAAACATTCGAAATAAAATCAGAGATGACAAGTTGTTAGGTTTACATTTTACATGTTAAATAATTTTTCTGGTACATCAGAAATTTATAAGAACCTTTTCATTTATGATAATTGCATTGCTTATACAATATGCATTGATCTTGTTGAAATTATGAAATTTAAAGCTAAATAACACGTTTTGACGATTTGTTTTATCAATTTGTATGTTCTCCGTTTGATTTTTGAAAATTAGTTGAACCTGTGAGTTGCCAATTCTTTAAAGTTTGCAACTAAGAAAAATTGTACTTGGGCGAAGGAAAACAACACTATTATTGATCGTATATTTGGCCAAGTGAAATAAATAATCCGATTTGGGGAGGGGGGATTTATAGACATTGAAGAGTTTTTGTGTAGTTCATGAACTTTCTTTTAGTTTCTATATTTCAAACCAAACAGTTGCCAAGTTTCTATATTTCAAACCAAACAGTTGCCATAATTAAATCTTTTAATTGAAACAAATCAAACACTTACAGGAATTTGTTTTAAAGAATTGGGTATTTAAATCATCCTTATCTAGACATGTATATGGATATAGTTCCGGGTTGCTAAGTTCTTAGGGCTTTGATATTTTAAAGACTAATCCTTATCTTATCTTTAAATAGGTCTGGTTTTATGTTGTCTATAGAGATTTTCAGAAATCTTGCTGGTGGTCTTTACCACTTTTTAAACTACAGATACAGGGTCTTCTGTCAAAGCAGACACTGTCCGTATTCGGAGTTCAGGATACCTCTGTATTTCTCTCATTTTACAATGGTTCATTATTTTTAGTGTGTGATATAATTTCAATATAATTATGATTTATTTCAGCTGTCTAATGCGTTAAACTTGCATAGTATGATGTTTTGAAGAGAGAGAAAAAAACTTGTGGAAAAAAAAACGTAAAATACAATAGAAATGTCCATTAAATCCAAAGAAGAGCTTTTAAAACAGCTGAGAGAGCACATGACCAGAACAAACGACGTTTTTAAGTTTAAAGGTGTAACAGACGAATTTAACAAACTTGGAAATGAAATTAAGGTGATTTATCAGAAATGATTACACAGAGAGAGAGAGAGAGAGAGAGAGAGTCAGAGAGTCACTCAGAGAGAGAGAGAGAGAGAGTAACTCAGAGAGAGAGAGAGAGAGAGAGAGTCACTCAGGCCCGTATTCAGAAGGGGTGCGAACGAACCCCCTTTGAAAACCATTAGGCACTATAAAAGCCTCGTTAAAAATCATTAATCACTATTAAACCCTCAAAATCATTTTGAAAACATTATAATTTTTTGCCAATGATTAATTTCAAACATTAAGATACATTATATTTGACTATTAAGTTTTCATTAAAATACTCCAAAATGCACCATTTTGCATTTCATTTTCAAAAGTTTTCTGGTGGGGAAACCCCTAGTGAAGCGCACCTGTACGCATCATTGGTGCTTGCGACGAAATTCTTCAAAATCGCACCCCCTTTCTAAAATACCTGCCTAAGACCCTGGAGAGAGAGAGAGAGAGAGAGAGAGAGAGAGGAAATCTTCATATATGTATTCATATGTGTAATTTGTTGTATTCGATCTCTTTTCAGAAAAGATATTTAAAGAATCCAGACGATCCTTTAATAGGAATAAACGATAAAATTTTAGTGGCAACAGGCAATACACAGGCAGATAAACTATGGTACAAAGATATGACAAGAAAGATCATCCAGGTAAGGACAGTGTTGTAAAGAGCTAGATTCACAAATTCGTAAAAATGACCATGTCTCATATATTTTCACAACTTATACCACCATATATTTATAATAAACACACTTCAAAACCACCAATTAGTTTCCTTGATATCTGATCGTTTCGATGAGATGACAACATTATCATAGGTACCGGAATATGATATAAAAGCATAAATTTCCCACCACTGCGGTAGCTCATTTGGTAAAGTGCTCGCTCCGTAAGTGAAAGGTCGTGGGGTTGAACCCTGGGTAGTGACTTTTTTCTCGCCAAGCACTCGGCATTACGAAATGAAAGTCAAGGTTCTTTCGGAACTTAAAATAAACGAGGCCCCGTGTCATGGCAGGCGTGGCACGATAAAGAACCCTGCTGTATAGTGCCATCGGCGCAACGCATAGGCAAAATTTCTGCACTTTCGTCTATAGCTGGCGACGTCTCGATATAAGTGAAATATTCTTGACTGGGCGTTAAATACCATTATTCAACTCAACTCATAAATTTCCCAAAATAAGCGTTTGAAATAATTTCAATAACTGGGACAAAATAAGAGTGTTTTAAACATGTCATATACTATAAAATGCATTTAAGACATTGGTAACACAATTTTGTGAGGATTTTGAAAATCAATGAGAGAATTTATTTGTTAATGTTATATCGCTGTTTACATGTTGAAATAGTCTGTTAATTAAAATATTTAAATTTTTTTAAATTAATCAGTAAGTATCAGTTTTTGTTTTAGAATAATTTAAAATAATTTTTAATTTAATTTTGACAATATTGGAATAAAACAAAACAGAAATATCACCCATAGACTGAAAATACTGAAAAATATTGATACGTGTATTAATACTTAATGTATCTTAAGCGATGTAAGTGTTTGTAATTAAGCATTTGATGCTAGAAAGTCTCAGATGAAAAAGAACACCACGTTGCATCGAGCAAAAAGTTTCCATTTTCCTTCTGCTGTGTGTTGTATGTAATTTTTTTCACTGGATGGGGTGGAGTTTACAGGGATTCATTCACCTTCTCCAATCAATCTTTCCTCTCTTATTCTGTTCACTAATTTGAAAATCATAACAAGTAGGAAATGTTCTAGTTCGCCCTTTTATTTCTTTTTTTCTTTCTTCTTTTATTTTTATTTATTTATTTATTTTTTGCTTTAATTGGTGATAATTAATGTGTAGCCAATATTTAATTTTATGTACTTACAATTTACTTGGCTCTTACAAAACGTTGCGAAAACAAAACTACGCGAATAAATCTTAATGAAAAATTGAACGACAACGATATGTTCTCCATTTACAGCGAGTGACACTAATATTTAAGAGTATAATAAGAATACATAATTTTTATATGCGAATTATTTTCAATTTCTTAATCAAAAGACTTGTTTTTTAAAAATAAATTTTATTCACCTGAGACATCGGTTGAAGAACATAAATGTTAGTTGTGATATTGTTTAACGTTCCATCAGCAGACGTTCTGTTCTCGAGGCGGACAATCTACTACTGAGCCACTTAATCCGCGTCACATAAATGTTTAAAGATTTTGTTAGTCCTATGTTTCTCACACACACTGAGTTCTGAAACACAAAAGAATGCGTTAATACATGTCAAACGTAGTCAAACAACAATTTTTGAAATTCACTTTCTAGACACGTTTAATTTGTATTTTTCACAGTCATGTTACTATTAGTTTTTTCTTTATACTTGGATATGTCAAGCAGTTTATTATTATTATTATGTTGAGGATAGTATTTTTATTTTTGTTTCAGTTTGTTAATACACCACCAGAGTAAGTAGAACTTGCATAGAATTAAAACATAGAAATGGACAAAACAAAACAATAACAAAACAACCATCGAAACATATTTTTTTTTTGAACAACAGACGATAAGATTCAGATCAGAGGAATTACTCTGTGGATCCCCCTCGAGTTTGCAGTAACGTCGAAATAGACACAACAATATGTCTAGTGAAGTGAAAAATGACAATTGTTGTTTGGTGATGATAATTTGTTAAATGTTTTAGAAAAAAGGTTTTCGATTATGTAGTTATGTAGTATCATGCTATTATTTCTCTTGTCCTATGTCTGACAAAGTCGTCAAAACGACAATCATTATATAGTTGCCTTTATATATATATATATATATATATATATATATATATATATATATATATATATATATATATATATATATATATATTATATAGTGTGTGTGTGTGTGTGTGTGTGTGTGTGTGTGTGAGATACAAATATCAAAACCTAGCAGATGGACATTATTTAAGACAAACAATAGATAATATACTGATTGGGTAAGCTGTCAAAATTTAGCGGAAACACCATAATGTTATTAGAATATGCCATACTAATGGGCCATACTAAATTGTCCATTTATTATTATTTATGCAGGCCTATAACGGACAAGAAAATGATCGACGCAAAAGGTTTCTATGATTCTATGATAGAAACAAAGGTAGGTAAACACAATCATTTTGACTCTCGGATAAAATTAAAAGCACACAATAGCTTTCTCAATTTCAGATCATTAACTACCAAAAGAAATTGAACGGATTTGGTGGAACAACTTTCTTTCCGAATTTAGGCTTTCAAAGATTGAAGTTGATAACAAGTGTAATGTGGATATAAGTGGCAAATGGAAGATAATCTAAATTGTATAGCAATAAAAAGCAAGTTTTAAAACTTTTCCAAAGAAAAAAATAAAACGATGCTTATCTAATTAATGATGTTCCTAATGAACAATGTTGCATTTGGTTCAACGATAAAAGCTCGAATAAATACAGAAATTACAGTAATTACCCAGTGAGATGCAACATTTGGGATCTAATATTAGAACATGGTTACGCCCTCAAAACCCGGGTCATTGAAACACAACTTTTAAAACGGTGAAATACGATAAATTAAACACAGAACTTCGTTAAATTTGTCATTTGTGACGTAGAAAGGGAAACATAACACCATTTCAAATAATCTGGATATTAATGAAGGACAATTGATGCAATTTGTCATGTTTCACCTTCGATCCATGGGTTTTTCCGTACATCCGTGCGCATGCTCCAAGCTCATAATAATCATCGTTATCATTGACCAACCGGTCAGAGGATTCCGTTTATTTACAGCTAAAAGAAATGAAATTTTAGAAACTGAATCTCACGGATCATTGTTAGAGGATATCTATTTTTTAAAAAATATATTTTTAAAAAAATCAAAAAAAAAAAAAAAAAAAAAATTCAGAAAATTGAAAAACTTAATGCAGCTTTAAATATCAAACTGAAGTGTTTAAAAAATTAATTGAACTTTCAAAGCGATTATAATTGGTGGAATTCAGAGATTACATTTTAAAATTCAAGATAACAAAAATATTTTTGTATTTTTATATAATTTTGAATATTATCGGAAAATAGATTTTTTTCTTTTAAATGAATGTTACCTATAAGTGTAAAGAATTATGTTTAATGAATTTTGTAATAATGTAATCATTAAAAGGAGAACCAAACTGCATCATTTGTTAGAGCAAAACCACACATCAATGTGCAGATGCATAATGTAATATCTTACATTATATCATCCGATGTACTAAATATATATTACATGTATAACAAAATTACTTGATCAGGAACACAGGTACATCATATTTGTTTTATTTATTGATAGGTAACAAACTTGGAGGTGCAAAAGACAAACTTACACTCGTAATTATCATTCCAGATAGAATATACTGACTATTTGATACATTATGTTTTTTATGTTTTTCAGGGTGGCATACCCAGTTTTTCAGATCAGATATCAGAAGCACAGGTAAACTTTAAATTATTCACTGTAATGAATAAGATATTATTTTAGCAAAGATGCTTAATTTTTGTATTAAGGTATTATGTCTACAACAAAATTTTAAATTGAACATAGCGCAAAGTAAAAATATGGAATATTAAAAAATATACAATATTTATTCCTATAAATTATTGGATAAGATAAAATTTTAGTCAAAATGAATTGCCTAATCTTGTTCTAATTTATTATGTAACGTGTACATTGAAATTTTAAATTCAAAATTGCACAAAGTAAAAGAAATGAAATGGAAATATACATACTTTTTTCATTCCAATAAATTAATTTTGTTAAAAAAGGAGACCTATTTACATTATTACTTTCTCTTTATATCGTTGCCGTCTCTTGAATTAAAAAAATTAAAACCTATGCAAGGAAAAAAGTTTAAAGGTAGTAGAATGGACAAAAATGCTACAAATCAGCTGTCTGTAACAGTTAATACTGTCTATATTTACCCTAAATCATGGGCGTTTTGTAACAGTTGATGCTGATTACAATTGCCCTGACAGCATAGGCGTATTATTACAGTTGATGCCGAATACAGCTGTCTGGAAAACATAGGCGTTTTGGCTATTGGCGATGGGTTTATTTAGAAAATTTTGTATTTTAGAAAATCGTTACGGTTAACACAGATGACGTAAAAGCTGCCCAGGTGGCCATAGAGAAAAAGGTAAATATGGGTTCTCGATCAAAGCTGAAAGCAACCATTCTAAAAATCTGAAGCTTTCTTCTCTGTAACTATCAAGTAGAAATCCGATAATAATAAAAACAAACGATTATGCAAATAAACAGATAAAGGAAGTAAAAATGAAATTATAATCACCTTTTGCGAGCTGCGATAATTTTTTTCTGTATTGATTGGGTTTTCAATATGATGAAAAAATGGTATACTTTAATGATATGATTTCAGTTTTGAAAATTAAACTTGCATGTGTAAAATTAACAATAACATTATATAAATACTGAATGCTCATTTCGGAATGTATATACACTAATTTGCATTTTTTTCAAAGCATATAATTATTAAAGTTTTATGAAGTGTTTGTTATCATACATAAATAATGCATAATTTTTTATAGTCAACAACCTTAAGTGAACATTGTGTATATCCGAATTGAGAAACGTCACAAGAATTCGTTCTTGTAAAACTTTATAAGTTTCTGATCGATTCCTTTGTTATCATTGATCTTTGTTTAATGGGCTACTGCAATTGAAGGTTATATTTAATGCAAGAATTTATATTATTATCCAGTTTTTTTCTCAAAAAATTTATTGGCTCGTGCCAAGAGCATGACTTTTATTTGTAATATTTTCTTGTTTTTATTAAAGGAACCCTGCCATCCGTTTGTTTTAAAACTAGGAATTAAAACGTTGAAGTTAAAAAAAAAAACGATGCTTAATGTTACATTCTCCTGGTATATTAATACAACTGCACGGTGTAAATCGACAATTTTTAACAATTGTTATTAACTATTTTATATTTCTATGTTTCTTTACTAAAAACAAGTATTGGGTAACGAATAACACTGGGCAACAAACTAACTAAATAATAAAAAAGACAAACAAACAATTATTGAAGCACATGAAATGGTGATACAATGAGGTCAGTAAAAAACCCCCTTTTTGCAAGTCAGAAACTGTTTCAACTGTTTTACAACCACTATTTCACCTCTTCTTGTCTTTTTAGCTCACCTGAGCACAAAGTGCTCATATGAGCTATTGGTATCAATAGAGGCAGACCCTCCGTCGTCCGTCGTCTGTCCGTCCGTCCGTCAACAATTCCTTCAAACAACGTCTTCTCAGAAACTTCTGGTCACATTTTGTTCAAACTTGGTCAAAAGCATCTATAGAACATTGCCTTTCAGATTTGTGATTTGTGTTTTTGGTTGCCATAGCTACCAAATGTAGGTCACATTGACCTACATAGTTGAAAACCAAAAAAAAAAATCTTCTTGTCCAAAACCACTTTACTGAGATAAAATTTGATGTGATATTTTGCATCTAAAATATCTTATATACCAAGTTTGTGAATTTCAATAATTGTTGTGAAAAATTAGGTTACGCGTTTTTGTGTTTATTTTTTATACATTGTAAATAGTACTTTCTTAAAACCAAAATTACAATAATGAATAAATTTAGGTGAATTCTTTTTCCAAACATCATTTTTTATGTGGAGAAACATATGTTTGACAATTTTCATGAAATTCTGTTAAATACAAGTGGCTTTTTTCGACCCTTTTTCATATTCAAATCTAGCAACCCAAGCAAGGGTCGAGGGTTCAAATCCCAGTGAGACCACCATAATTAAAACTAATTAAATATTTTTTTAAAAATAATATGCAGTTGACTTTTACAATTTTTTTTAAAATATTTTGATTAATGTGTCAAATCTGTAAAGTCTTAAATCCGGATCTGAATATTGCTCATGTGAGCTTTTGTTATGGATAGGACACTCTGCCATCCATTCATCCATCAAAAGACCTCTTCTCAGACACTACTGATCACATTTCATTCATATAAGTCAATAGCATCTATAGACCATTGTCATTCACATTTGCGTTTCTGGTTGCTATGGCTACCAAAAGTAGGTCACAGTGACCTACATAGCTAAAAACCAAAACAATAAAAAATGTTCTCTGAAACCACTTCTATTGAGGCAACATGTCATGACTCACCAGGTATTATCAAGACATACCAGTAACATTTAAACTCAGGTGAGCAAAT
This sequence comes from Tegillarca granosa, assembly GCA_029721355.1. Lineage (NCBI taxonomy): Eukaryota > Metazoa > Mollusca > Bivalvia > Arcoida > Arcidae > Tegillarca > Tegillarca granosa. The sequence goes on from CM056604.1 coordinate 36,860,822, forward strand.
TAGGGCCATCTTGGGCCTCTTGTTTTAATTATTATTGTAGAAATGTATTAGTTACTAGTATATGATTTTTGTAACACATTACTTTTTTTTGTCTTTATTTAATCCTAACATTTTACATTTCTGTATTTTTAGTATCATTATAACGAGGAAGGTTCAACGATTGTTTCAGAAAAAGCATTAAGGTTAGGCTTAGGTGTAAACGACGGTAATGAAGTAAGCATAATATAAAAATATAAGACGTTCATGGCTGACTGTCAATAATATCAAATTGCTCTCAACAAAACTTTTAGTCGGCTTAACTAATTACAGTTAGATGTGAATAAATCGATATAAGAAATTTAAATAACAGATTTAGATTTTATTTTGTATCTGTAAACGTGGTAAACATAGTGCTAACGTAGTTACATTAACATTTATACTGTTGGAAACCCATGCCATTCAAGGTCCTCTCCAACGTCTTGAATTTTATACTTAGTGATCCCAATATGTGTTTGTCTTTTATTATTATTATTATTATTATTATTATTATTGCCTACTTGTTATATTCATTGGTTGTTTTGCGTACTGGGTTCAATTTTTAAATGCCAACTAAACATTTTTAGTTACAAATGGTAGATCATTTAAAATCCTGATCAGCAAGTTGTAAACGTGCTGCAAATCATACATTACAAGATAAGTTTTGTAACATTCCGAGTCCCCACACTATGCTTAATTCATTTTCTACTAAGCGGTATATTTAAGGCATATTTTGAAAATTTGGTTTAATAAACAACCCCTTGAATGTATTCTTATTAAGCAAGACATGGCAATGTTATATTTTACACAAGTAGGACTTTTACTTACTTTTAGTGTGTCTAGTGGGTTATATCTATATATATGGATGATATTATATTATGTAGGACTCAACTAGACATCCCAAATTACATTGCAGTGAATAAAGAATTAAAAATAATTGTATTTGAACGAAAGTGTATGTAATTAAAATAATTAACTAGCTCTGCTCTATGTAAAAATGCAAACTTGTTCTAAAAGGCTACCAACAATTGAGTTGTATGTTATATTTGCCTTAATCTTTTTGTTACAGTTGTGTTTCAAGGAGGCTACTGATGATACCATTCGTCTTGACAATAAAGAGATAAATGAAATGGTTCTTGCAGCCAAAATGGGTAATTTTGATCGTGTATTTTCAATTCTTGAGAACAAACCTTACATTGTTAATTGTATCCCCGAAGAAAGAGCATGGTCAGCTCTCCATCAAGCTGTGTATCTTGGAAATTTTCATTCTGTTGTCACACTTGTTGAGAAATATGGAGCAGACGTTTCCGTCTGCACAAAACCTGATCAAGCAGCAGCAGCAGATCCTGGAACGGATGCATTATCACTAGCGTTAAAGGAAGGGAAAAGAGATATATACAATTTTCTTCTTATGCACACACTTATCCAATTAAGGGTGGGAAAAATGCAAGATATTTCTTATTTCACATTGCATAAGAATAAAAATGTCTACCCATTTTACAAATACTCCCTGTTTAAGTTAACTCTTGCGTCCTACATAGACTTGTTTATGAGATCTCAATCTACGTTAGATTTGAAGAAACACATATTTCATGTTGTTGAGAATGTTATTGATAATGTTGCTACATCTTGGAAAGATGCCAGAACTAAAATTCACAGCACGCTCTACGGAATAGATAGGGGGCGTTCGGAATACCTTCTAAGTGCAGCTTCCAAAGAACAATTTTTCGAGAGGATAATTCGCCTCAACACAGAACACTCTTTATTCCATTTCGTGACTCCAGCTCTAATCCGTCAATCACACACACCATACAAACCACTAGCAGCAGATCTCGCTGTCGGCCCCTTTGCTCTTATGCTCAGTGCTGTTTTGCTCCATTGGGACAGGCTGAAACCCTATAGTGGATACACTTATCGTGGTGTAGGTGCTGATGTAGCCGATAAATTCAACCGAGGACAAACATTTTTGTTTTTGCACTTTGTGGCTTCAAGTCAAAGCAGACGTGTTGCAGAATTTTTTGCAGGAGAGGGCGACGAGACAGTTTTAGGAACAATATTCATCTTTGACAATTCTACACCGACAAAATGGCGACCGAGATCTATTAGAGAATTTTCGATGGTACCCGATGAAGAGGAATGTCTTTTTCCATTAGGAGCGGAGTTTCGAGTAGAATCTGTAGACAAGAGGTCACACGAGATTCAACTAAAACTGTTAGACCCTTCAAAATAACACTTTTACTTTTTATGTATTCTCATTATGGATGTTATAATGTGTGTTTTTTTTTTTTTTTTAGACATTTCAAATTATTTCAACCACTTTTTACAGATGTAAATATTAACGAAACAAATGCACGATGAAATATTTAACACTTTGATTTATATACAGTAGAACTTCAGTAGAACAAGGGACTTCGACTAAATATTCGAGCCATCGGGGGGTTCGAGCGATCGAACATCGAGATATGATTGGAGGTTCACGTTCTCATATTTACCGACCGTTAAAGAATCTTCACATGTAAATAAACTAAACGGTCAAATAATGAAAAGTCCGAATTTAAATTCCATTATTTATCACAAAATTAAAAAAAAAAAGAAAAAAAAAAAAAAAAAAAAAAAAAAAAAAAAAAGAATAAAATGTCCAAATTAAAAATATAAAATTCATTTCAAATTACATGTTGACCTGCAATCTGCCGTATGATGTTATATGGCTACGGGGTTAGAATATGGCACTTTATTTTAATTTCAACAGGTGATGATACAAAATAAACTTACTTTATTCTTTGTTGCACATGTTATACTTAAAAAAAAAAAAAAAAAAACAATACAAAACACCGTTTTACCGGTAGTTTTTATAACAGGAAATAACGATAATACACATTGCTATACATATTCCAAGTGCATGTAAATTACAGAATCCTGAAGTGCAATCGTAAGGCACGAGCGACTGAGGTGTTTTAAAAATAGCGATCAGACATTTCCGCGTGTCGTCATCGGATTAAGAAATGAAAGAAATGAGCATATTGACACGCTCTAAGTAGGTTAATTGATAATTAATTCAATAATTGATTTTAGGTAACTGCCAAGATTAATCATTTCGTTCCACTCTATTACGTTTGATGAAATCTGTAATATGGCTTCAGCTTGTGTTTTGTTTACAATGACTAAGACCACATGTCCTTCTGACACAAACTGTATTCGAGCGAAAGAAGTTGAATTTTCACTAACTTTATACTTTTGAAAATATTTATTGTTCGAGCGAGCGGGGTTATTCGAGTTAACGAAGTTCGAGCCATCGAGGTTTATTTACATAGGATATAATGGGAAATTGGTCGGGACCAACAGATGACTTCGAGTTATCCGGGGTATTCGAGGCAACGACGTTCGAGCGATCGAAGTTTTACTGTATATAACAAATACCAGTTAAATTTTGATGAATTTTGATGTGCCAAATGTGCACATTTCGGAAATTCATTCCTCATCAGTGACACTAAGACCGAAAAGTTTGATAGATAAAAAATATAGGCCAAACAGTTGAAAATAATGAATCTAAAGTTCCAAAATTATATAAATCCAAATCCAGCTAAGGAATGCTTTGCATGAGAGAACAAACCTTAGTTTTAAATAAATTTCAAATTTTAGAGGGCTGGAAATTTTGCTAAATGGTACAATTTCTGACAGCACAAAATACTGCCTACTGAGTTATGGATACCCTCGGGGAGTTTTACTCCACCAGCAGCGGTATCCGCTCAGGGGTAGTAAATATATAACAATTATTATTTAGTTTTTTTATATAGTATCTAAAGCGCTAAACACTTATACTGTCTGGTACTGAAACTTTGAGGTTGAATATTATATAATGAAAGACTTTTTGAATGGTAGTGTTTGCAATCGCAATAAATTGTTTCTTTTTTGTAATAACAGTTTACATGATGGCTTAGTTATAAACATCAATAAACAGTGTCTGTATTTACAATAAAGTTTTTAAATGTTTTATGTGAAAAATGTTAGTTTTTGATTTCCAGGTGTATTTATAAGCGATATTAGAAACTACTTCAAAATACAATTTAAAGTACAAATTATTTATTATTTGTAGAAATCAACGTTAAAGCTTTTTTCTTGGACGCTTTTACCAAAATGATTTTTATATTTGATGATGATGATGATGATGATTAATGTGGGGAAAACATCAGGCATAAACCTTGTGATAAGAAAAGTATGATGAATTTAACCGAATATGTGTAATTAATATTTGCCGTTGTTGCTGTCATATTTAAGCGTTCTATAAAATATTTACATTTAAAAATTAGATCAGTGATTAGAGCAACATTTTTTTACATCCAATCGAGTACGTGTTTTCATCATAATACTTTTATTTTATATAACAGTGTTGGCATCTCCCCACTTATAATTAATGGCCGCGAGTACAAAACCTCTACAATTGCAATCTCGTTTGGTTTGCACCTTACTGTCGCTTAGGTGTGTGTTTTATTACAAGAAAACAAACACAGCCCTATTGTAAAGTTTTACCAGAAAAAACTGAACATTTCATCAAACATTTGAAACAGAGAATTGTTTTTTACTTTGTACTTAAAGTTTGGTTGCAGTATCAAAAGTTACAACATTCATTTTCTTTGTTTTAATGATTGCTCATTATGTTTGAGTATGATCAATTAAGAACTTGGTTACTTGTTTTGGTTTTGACACATTTTGTATTTCATGCTTTTATGTGGGTCTAGCAAAACTTCCTACAGCAGCCACAACACATGGTTGATATCGTTGAAATTTTTAATACATCTAAATGAAACCAATTATTAAAAAGTCATTTACCTGTGTAAAAAGATCATCACATAACTTGAAGGGATCTGAATTAGAAGTTTAACATTCTTACAGAAAAAATGCATCTATCAATATTTCAGAGATAATTATTTATCCAAATTTGTAAATGTTTATAGGACACATTTTTTCGAACGAAACTGTCAAAAGAATTAATCCAGAACTCACAAATATATTTACAGGGGTTCATGACTTGATATTATGATCCTTGGTTATATATCTTATTACTACCTAGTGAATTAAGTGAAATCAAATGCTTTGTTAGATAAATGATTTTTGTCCTTAAATTTTTAAAATATGTGTCGAAAAAATATTGGAGTTGAAAGACATGTATTGGTGTAATGAAAACACATGTTATTGTTTAGCTTGCATAAATTTTTTTGAATATCTTTTCTCCAAGGTTTATATAATCTTATTTTATTTCTATTTTTAATCGATTCTTTGTTAAATATTTAATTAATGATGCCAATCTAAATTTTCTCTGAAACTTGCATGATAATTAAAATAAAAAAATTTAATGAATATTATCATCACAATCTTTTAAATATGGTACAATTCTGGTACAATTTCGACTGGAAATGTCAAAAATCATTTTAATTTTTTAAAAAATGCTTTAAGGAAGCAATATCAAACGCAATTCAACGACAGCGGGCCTACGACGATGGATTTTTTCAACTGTTAATATAATTACACATCAGAAAAGATGAAGTCATATTCGGAGAGTGTAAAACGCGGCGTCGCTTGCCTTATATTTGACGCCGATGTATGTTCGACGTTAGAATATTTTGTATAACGTGCAGCCGGTTGTCGATCAAGTCCGATTTTAAGTAAAATTTATTTAAAACTATTATTAAGAGACAATCAATTTTCGTATATTATCATTATATATTTTTCACGTAAATTTTTCAAGTCTAGTTACTTTTTAGACTTCCTGAGTCGCATTAGTCTTGGCTTATTACGATTATCGGAATAGTTTGTCTTTTATTTCTTTCTTTATTAAGATGTACTATATGACACATCAGTGAATGTTATCTAGTAAGCACTGTATAAGTATCTTATTACAATTATATGTCAGTGCTCTTGTGACGTCACAGAGGTTACACTTAAAACCGGTCAATCATTTCATGAAGTAACTGTGCTTTACTAGACTTAAAACTTAACCATTGGTTGAACAATGCATATACATGTAACAAAATTCTGCTCTTAACTATAACAGGCTATAATTGAACGCTTGACAAAGACCTCAAATCCAATCGGAATTAGTATTCTGTAATTTTGTTTTCTATACAGTCTAGCAAAGATATGTTCAATAGAATTTAACCCCCTCCCCCAAAATACCTTCCATGAAGAGTTTATATATTGAGAACTTGTTTATATTTATGTACAGTATGTATTTTAACTTCCTGGTCTTGTGTTTTTGCGAAGCTAATGTCAAGCCCACTTTAAAGAGAATCGTACGTTATTGAATATTTTGTTGATTTATGTTTGAAGTTACACACGCCACGGTTTTATTTAGTTTGTTTTACCATGTTACAAAGAAAAGCAAAAGTTCTGGGGTAAGTAATACAAACGGTTTTTGTATTTTTGAGTTTTTTACGGTTTTATGTATAAATATGTAAATAATCATGGTTAAGTAATTGGTTTTTACTTTCAAGTTTTAACAAACCTGGAAGATTATCATTTAACTTAATTTGACAAGATAACTGTCTAACAATGTAAATAACAACTTTGAGTTATGTTAATTTAACAAAAGCGTGAATGATTTCGCTTATATTATCAGGTATATTATACACGGGTCCATTATACTTTAGTATTTATACAAAAAATAAAAAGGTTTATTTGATTACAATTATACAGTTCCATGCGACATAAAATAATGATGTTCTTAAAATAGCACTCGATAAATACGATATATAGAATAAGTATCGATATTTAAAATACGACGGTGTTTTAAGTACACTTATCTACTATATACAGTGTTATATATATGTCGTTTGTAGACAAAAATATCCGTGTTAAAAATATGCGGTCTTCAAAAGCAATATACTGCTTTGTCTACGAAACATTAGTATTGAAATAAAAGTATTTGGGAAATGTTTCAAAGAGTGAAACCCTCTATTCATTTTACTTTATTCAGACGTTTATCTTCTCTTTCACCGAGGGAACGCCAAGGAAAAATCTTTCGGTTTTGATTTTTGAAATCTTTCGCGGACTAAAAAAGAGGATTACTTTTTGTTGAGTGTTCAAAACGAAAAAAAAAATCGTTGCCATAAGTATTTAGTATTGTGGGCTTTCAAGGTAGAAATATGATATGAACACGTGTAATTAAATAAAAATTTAGTAGGTACGACAAAATTCATGATAAAACTTCATCCTTAAAATTGTCAATTTTCCGACGTCACCCGATTTTACTAAAAATCAACAAGAACAATAAGCAATAATATCCATTGTTTTAATCAAAATACAACATATTAAATAAAGACTTTAATATTGAAAAGAAAACATATCATGAAAAATAAACTATGACAAAAATAAAGATGTATTTGGTTATAGCAAGTCATTAAGAAAGGCAAAAAGTCATTACGGAAAACAAAACATGAAAACTAGAGAAACAATGGAGGCATACTTCTTTTTTGCGTATAAAATACTGCTTATCTAGTAATACCAGTAATTTTGAAATACAATTTACTGCATTGAAAAGTTCTTATTGGCCAACTAGATGAACATCCGTATATCATCATGGTTTTTGTTTATTAAATATTTTTGGATCCTTCTTTTTTTTAATTTTCTTGTTTATGATATAATTTAAATTTTTTTGGCCCATCAATAGCTTAAAATTGTCGGGATTCATTACCCGATTTCGAAAATGTTTGCGAATTGTTGAATAAAAAACTTTGGGGGTTCAAATAAGAAATTTCTTTCCTCTCTTTTCTTTCATTTTCTGGCTTTTTTATCATTTGTTTATATTGTTTTGCGTTCTAAATTGCGTTTGATATTGCTAAGTGAAAGATATTAACTCGCAAATTTATATCGTATTCATTTATGGAATATGTTTTGTCCAAGTGGCACAGATGACAGATATCTGAAAATCCGACTTTTGATGTTCACACAAAAATACGAAAACTCGACAATTAAAGTGCCTATTTCAATTTTCCTACTAAAATATTTCATGGCAGTGTTAATACAATTAAAATGATTTATACGTGTCCCTTTTATCTGTGCCATACGACGATATTGACCTGTATGTCACAATATTTATGTATACAAACAGTAATAAATGAAGGCTGATCAACAATTAATTATTATGTTTAGCCTATCAGGTGTAACTCTATTGATTTGAATACATGTCCACGTCTTTGTTACTTCGTATTAAGACGGTTATAAAAATATCAAATTACAGAAATAATAACAAGATATATCTTAAATTGGTAAATTTGTTATAAAAAAGTTTGCAGAATAGTTTATGGCGAATAAAGTTAAAAAATGGTTTACCGGCTCCAGTATTGGTGATCACTCGATAAATAAATGTATTTTGTGTTACATTGAAAGTTTTGTTTTAGAAATCGAAAAGATATTTTGAACTGTGAACAGTTTAAATATTTACTTTTTATTTGTTATAGATATTGTCATTATGAGCAAATATGGAGTGGATATAGTCTTAAAATGCTTTTTTCTAAGGTTGATAATTTCAGAATAGTTTAATATTACATAAGGTAATGTTGAGTTGAAATTTATTGATAACAAATCGTGCTGTTTTTCATTAACACGTTTAAAACCTTTTATGTAACGTGTATTTACATGTAAACAACATGATTAAACTGCATCGATTGTTCGTCTATATTGATCTCTATCTAAACAATATAGCATTTTCTTTAAAAAATAATGAAATAAAAGTATTTGTAAATCCTCTTTTTGTATCTTTGTTACACTTATTGATTCTTTAAATAGCTGCCTTTAAGTACTTCTCTGTAGCTCATAATCCAACTTAAATATTTTCCTCAGGTAATAAAAATCGATAAAGAAATAAATATAAAAGTATATATTCTCTTTCATTTTCATTCAGTTACACACGTGAAGTTACCACCTTCTGTCTAGCTACTTGCCTAATCAAATTTGAGTATGAAAACGTGCAACTATGTGGGCGTCAAATATATCCTGTATAAGTTTGTATACAGTGACGCCATACTTACCAACAATATTGTGATGACGGCCATGAAACTAATTCAGGGTCTTGCTTAGACGAGGATCGCAATGTTCCTGAGTCAACAATTTAATTGTTAGCAAATTGCTTTGTTCTAGAAAGTCCCAGTAGCGGAAAATATTTCTTTCATACTGTATTATCTATGAATCAAAGATGCCATAAGCAGGAGAAACAGAAATTTTACTGAAAAGAACGGAAAGTTGATAAAAGAAAGTCCACATTGATGAACTTTACAATGAGTATCTTCTCGACGGAAAAAAGTCTTGACACTTTAAATATTCTTACAAAGCACACCTCTTAATACCTTTTGTAGAATGTCTTTAAATTTAAACTCTTTATCTTGATTTGCAGATTGGTAAAATCCATGGTTGAGTGAAACGAATAGACATAGAATATACTCTGAAAGAAAGTATCAAATTGTTGTTATTATAGCAGGATACTGTCAATAATTACGTTACGATCAACAAAACATGTCTTCTGCTAAATCCGCCGACGAGGTTTTAAAACAGCTGAGAGAGCATATGACAAGAACTATCGACTTCTTCAAATTCAAAGGTGTCACGGAAGAATTTAACAAACTTGGAGATGAAATGAAGGTAAAATGGTACCATAAATATCAATATCATATATTGTAGAAAGCACCCCATAATGCTACTTGCTAAAAGCAGCAATATCGCTTATGCCATAAACGTACTCAATGGATGAGAACAAAGCGACCTGAAGGGAACCTTATTGCTTGTAAAAAGCCATCGTCGCTATGGAATCTGTTTTATTGAGTTTTGAACATAGACGGTGAAAGACGCTGTGATAAGTCAGATTGTTTTAAACTAACTGCTCTTCCAAACGGATATTGTGTAAATTATGTCTCAAAAGACATTTGTTGTGATTTATAATTAAATAAATAAATGTTTTCATATACTTATTGTTTGATAAAAATAGAACTATATAGAACTATATATTAGTTTTATATTGCTGAAAAAGGCATTTTTATTTTTAAATAAAAAAGTTTGAAAGTCGATCCTTTTGTTCTTATAGGTAAGACTATGAAAACTGAGAGGGGCTTGCTGTCGTTAGTAACTATTTTCGATTTGGTCCCTTCTAAGGACCATTGTGTACGTTACTGTATCAGAAATATTTAATATTGCAATCTTTAAAAGTTTTTAAATGGTCCCTCTTGCAAGGAAAATGAGAAATATTGAAAAGTTAGCGTATAATAAAGTGACCGCTGAAAAACATTATAGCTAAGGTGTTAGAGTGTCAGTTTATACAATTTACAAATACGGTTTCTAACCATGTTCATTATTTTTTTTAAATATTCAATCTTTGCTTAAAATGATGCTTTATCGAATACTATATTTTTATTAATATCAGTATCAAATATGAAAAAAAATTAAGATGGAAATTAATATTCATCACTCCTCTTTAGTAAAATTCTAGTAATAAATTAGTTTAAGCAGGGGTGTTTATGTAAGAAGGATGTATCGAATTTGCCATACCCCTAGTAGTTTAGTAATTACTTGAAAATTAATTTAATGATCTAAAATATTTCACGAACATTAACTATTAATTCTAGATTTCGATCTCTTTCAGGAACGAAAGTTAAGTGATTCAGACAATCCTTTGAAAGGAATTCATGATCAAATAAAATTGGCAACGGGTAAAACATACACAGACAAACCATGGTACCAAAATATGACAAAGAAAATTATCCAGGTAATGACTTAGCAAAGTGATGCATATATAGTGCCGATCAATTAAAATGTTTAACTTGTTTTTTTACTACTTAACAATGCCATTTACGGTATTAAGTGTCGTAAAATCAAACATTCTAAGGTTTTGCTTATATGAAATACATTCATTAAAGTCTAATTTTGTAAAATTCTTTATTCGTGCTTCACAGGCATAGTAGTCTCTAAAACATATGCTTCGCGACTTTATTTAGCTAATTTTTCAATTCTATTTTGAAACATATGTCCGAAAAAATTGGGCATAAAGTTTATCAACGTACTTTTAATTTGTATTGATATCAAAGCAAAATTATTTTGTGGAATGTAGCAAAATATGCTGAACATGTTGTCATGTAAGACATTTTAATAGGGTTTTCTCTTGCTTCAAACAAAAATGTACACTTTAATTTTATTTGTTTTTATTAACATGAAAATGCTTGTACATGTACTTTATTTAGAAAGGAAAAACAATTATAGCATAATATAAATAAGTGGTATGTCTTCTCTTCATGATTGACGTAAATGTGTTTATTTTTTATGTGTTTGCAATTTACAAATAAAAAGATTCTCAGTAGATCAACAAATCTTGTATTCCTGGTGTTTTTACAATATTTTTATACTTGTAATTGTACCTTATTAGCAATAATTGGAAAGTATGTTATGTTATAAATATATAACACTAGTATCTGTTAAATTTCGATGTGCCATATATACACATTTCGGAAAATAATTCCTCATCAGTGTCACTAGGGGCGGAAAAGTTTGATAGATGAAAAACATAAGCCAAACTGTTGAAATTAAATGAATCTAAAGTTCAAAAATGGTATGAATCCTAATCCAGCTACGGAATGCTTTGCATGGGGGAACAAACCTTAGTTTTAAATAAAATTCAAAAATTAGGACGACTGAAAATTGTTTTTATAAACACTCTAAAATAAAATTGGAATACAGTTGTTTAAATATGTAATATATTTTCAATGTTTTTGTTTCAGTTTGTGATTGCCGGGCAAAAGTAAGTTTATATATATACAAATATATCCCAAAGATATATTATTGTAAAGTGTTAAATTGGTCAATCGTTTAATTCTGATAAAATAACAAAATTACATTAAATTAGAGAATAGTGAAAAACTACACATTTTACAGATAAAATCGTTGAAGTTCAGCATGACTTATATAAATAAGTAACGTTAGGTAATGTATAAAAACATAGTTAGATCCTACCGAATATTGAATCTATTCAACTAGACATTGTTTTTGGAGTTTAATCATCATTGGTTTCATTTGTTTTACTTAGAAACTTTCCTTTTAAGATTTGTTAATTGATTTACCTCTGACTAAGGAAATATTTAAGGGGCATATCCATATTCATTTAATGGCTAATTTTTTTGTCAACTTTGACCTTTACAGATAATTAATAATTTAACCTTTGAAAGAAGAAAGATTATATTCTTGAAAAAATTAAATGTGTTATGCATTCTTTAAACTTTGTCTTATTACTGTTTTGGAAGAAATATGGTATAAGTTCTAATTTAATATTTAACTAACCCTTCAAATAAAAACATTTAGCTTATATTCTGTTAAAACAAGATCATTTGATCAAAAAATTAATAAAGCTTTTATACGTAAAGCATATTGGGTTTATTTAAAAGTTTTTGAAATAAGACATACTGTATTGAATAAATTATATTTTGTAGGCCAGTGACAAAAGAGGAAAAAGCTGAAGAAAGAGATTACTATGATTCCTTGAAACAAAAGATCGTATGTATGACATTGTATAATTCAGCAGTTAAAATATCTTATAATTTACAAATTAATCATGAAAGATGTTTTTACATATGGTCAACAGAACTTGATATATTTTAGAACTGGCGACATTTAACGTTAACACTTACTTCGTTTACCGACTAACATCTGGGGTTTTTATCAGTAGTCCAATATTTGATTATCTATATTTTGATGGTTAATTTTAAACAAAAATTTATCGTTATTTATCAGGTTTGTCGTTTCCAAGCACTTTTCAGTTACAGTTTTTTTCCTACGGGAAATATTCGACACTAATAAGTAATTTCAATTTTTGAAATAATACGTTTTTTATCAAAGTGTCAAATGTTTCAAATAAATATAAGAGGGTTTTAGGAAATCAAGATCTATTTAATTCAAATAATAGTTAACACAATTCCTGATACATAAATTAAGACGTTGTTACTTTAAATTTGTAGGGAGAAGTAATTCCTAGTTTTTCAGAACAGATATCCGAAGCACAGGTAAATATTATAATTTAAACAGTATAGCTTGTGTAAAGGTACAAAGAATTCATTTGATAAACATAGTACATAGCGCATATACATATTTGCTTGTTTTAGAACTGCGAAAACAAAACGTGTTTTTTTTTTTCTTTTGTATTACGCAACTAGTTTTAATTACTAATTTGTTATTTCAGAAAAATATAAAAGTCGGTACAGAAGAAGTTAAGGCAGCTCAGGTAGCCATCTATGAAAAGGTAAATATATTTTAAAAACTGCCAAAGCTTAAAAGCATTAAATGGTTATAGTAGGAATAAATAAAGATAACAAACATTTTAAAGTAAATATATTTTAAAAAACTACCAAAGCTTAAAATCATTAAATGAAATGCCATATATTTTTGGCCCATAGTTCAATGCTCCTTCTATTCTTAATTTTGATTCTTTATACACGTGGCGGGATTTTATTTGCTTGATAGAAGTTTACCTTTCCGATGCATAAAGGCTCACTTTCCTGATAGAAGTTCACGATTAAAACATTTCACGCGTGGCGGGTTTAACTAGCTTGACAGGGGGAGTTTACATTTCCGGAGCACCCAGCCTTATTTCTCTTGTAGAAAGTCGGCTGTTAAATTTAATTTTACCAGTTTTCATGGTGTTAACTTTGCTTTTGGTTTGTGACTTTGAAACGGGTATGTTTGTGTTTGATTTTAGGGCAATGAACTAAAGTAATTGCATGACTGTTCAATAGAAAACCCTTTTATTACCGTACTTTTCATTTACTTTCAGTTTCATTATGACGAGGAAGGATCCACGATAGTTTCAGATGAAGTTTTGGAAGATGGTCTGGGTGTAAACGATGGGAATGAAGTGAGTTTTAGTTGATCTTACGATTATTTCCTACTTTTGGTTTCTTTTTAGAGCTTAAAAATACGACAGTCCACCAATAATGAATTACAAATAGAGTTATCGCTCTTGACATACGGAAAATACAATATATTAAAAACGCCTACAAAATGCGTGTTGTTCTTCGTGACAAAAAATAAAAAGGCTGAAACTAATGTTATTGTTGATCTTATTGTTGTATTTAAACGATACAACCCTTTGTAACAACAGAAATTATTATATTTGGTCGCATTAGCAAATTAAATAGTTTTTAACGATTTCGTAAGTACCTTTAACATTACTTTTAACCATACAAATGGACACAATTTCTTGTTTGTGCTAAAAGACAAAAGTATTATAATCATTGATTTTTAATGATTTCAATATAGTTCAAACACCTAATAAATTTAAAAGATCAAAACTATTTCTCAAAATATGATATCTAATTTTTGTCTAAGGAAAGCATTTGATTAAAAAGGTCTTTGAAAACAGTAGTTATAGATTTTACTCTCCATCGAAAGCCATTGTTCGTGTTTTTTAAAAAGTATTCCTCTTTTTCAGTTATGTTTCAAAGAGACAACCGATAATGCCATAGACTTGGATAATAAAGAGATTGATGAAATGGTTCTGTCAGCGAAAATGGGTAATTTCGATCGTGTATTCTCGATCCTTGACAGAAAACCTTACATTGTGAATTGTATCCCCGAAGAAAGAGCATGGTCAGCTTTACATCAGGCTATATTTCTCGGCAATTTAGAGTATGTGGTAAAGCTGGTAGAAGATTATGGTGCCGATGTTTCAATCTGTACCAAAGCGGATAGAGCAGCAGCAGCAGATCCAGGAACGGATGCCTTATCACTTGCATTAAAGTTTTCCAGAAAACATATATACAATTTTCTCCTCAAATATACGCTAATTCACAAAACGGCACTTAAAAGGCAGGATATTTCTTATTTCACGTTGCATAAAAATGGGAATGTTTACCCCTTCTACAAATACCCATTGTTTAAGATAACTCTTGCATCCTACAAGACATTGTTTATGAAACATAATTCTTTGATAGATTCTAAGAAACACATAGTCCATATTGTCGAAGATGTTTTAACAAACACCGATATCTCTTGGAAAGATGCCATGACTAAAGTTCACAGCACACTCTACGGGATAGACAGGAGTTATTCGGAATACCTTCTCAATGCATATTCCAGAGAAGACTTTTTCGAGAGGATAATTCGCATGCACACAGAAGAGATTTTGTACCATTTCGTCACTCCAGCCCTTATTCGCCAATCACACACACCATACAAACCACTAGCAGCAGATCTCGCTGTCGGTCCCTTTGCCCTTATGCTCAGCGCTGTTTTGCTCCATTGGGAAAGGCTGAAACCTTACAGCGGATGCACTTACCGTGGTGTTGGTGGTGATGTTACAGATAAATACAAACCAGGACAAACATTTTTGTTTTTGTATTTTGTAGCTTCAAGTCAAAACAGACGTGTTGCAGAATTTTTTGCAGGAGAGGGCGACGAGACAGTTTTAGGAACAATATTCATCTTTGACAATTCCACACCAACAAAATGGCAACCAAGATCTATCCGGAAATATTCAAAATTTCCTGATGAAGAAGAATGTCTATTTCCTTTAGGGGCGGAGTTTCGAGTAGAGTCTGTTAATAAAAAATCGCATGAGATCCATCTTAAACTTTTGCAACCTACAAACTGATTTTTTGTAGGTAAAACAATGTAAATCTAGACGAAAAACACACAATACTTAATTTATTTCAAGACTGTCTGTAAAGACCACCTTAAGGTCCTTAAAATATAGACTTTATAGAAAATGGAACGTTCAATGGATGGGCTTGTAAACACTGACACAAATATAAGTGGTCTTTGTGTAAGGTTCTCTCGGAATAAAATATGAAGCAAAAGACCCTTTAAACACTGGACTTACTAGACAGGTAATAGTTATATAGAGATCGTTGCTTAACAGGTTATCTGCAGAAAATATTTTACTTCAGTAGAGAATGGTTGGGGATTATACTTTAATTAACTTTTATTTTAAATGAAACTCAACAATTTGAAATTTAAAACCTACAAGTTGTGATGAAAATAGATTTTTTCCGATTAAACTTTGAAATTTGTATTAAATATATGAAATCCGGCGAAAACGGACAATGAAATCAGACATATTTTGCTTTTACTATACAACTATGACAATACATTCCGCCTATCTCTTTCTAAAGGCATACATAACAGACATTTGTCGTACATTTTTAAGCTTGTGTACATCATATATCTGTAACTATAATCTTGGATTGTGTCCTGTTTAATGTTTTATTTTCCCCGCATCTTTAATATAAAGAAGAATGAATGTAAAAACAGTGTGTTTTACATAATTTGTTTACGTTTAAAATGTTTATAAGAATTTACAATAACCGCTTTTAATCGATGTTTTTCCAGATCGAATTATTATATATTCAATTTAAAGGTATAAAGTCCACATTCAGACATCACCTTGTCTCTATCAAAATGCTTTAGGATGAGTGTCAATAAGCCGAGCGATCCGCCTATAAGAAATATGTCAAGAAACAATGTTACACCTTTTGTGAGATCTTTATAAGCAAAATCGACTAGAGGCCAAATATAAATACTAGTAAATCTTTGCTTAATATGCCCGTATGTTTGCGTTGCAAACTAATAAATGCGTTTTATGAAATAATGTAGTGTCAAAACTTAGGGTTACTATTTAGATTTGACAAGATTTTGAGCAGTGGGGATGTCGTAACATGATTGAATAAAGGCAAAAAAAAAAAAAAAAAAAAAAAAAAAAAAAAAAAAAAAAAAAATGTTGAAAATATTATTACCGGTTATTTTGATTAGTATAATTATTAATATAAGATTTTCGTTTTTACACTGCAGCTATAATATTTTCATGTTTTGCGTGTTTTACAATGTTGTTTTTGTATACTTAATAATTGTATAAGAAACACACGGGTATTGACAAGTGGCCTGATAAAAGTTAGTAACATTGTTACATATACGGCATGTATTTAAACTAGTTTTGTGAAAGCGTTCAGATAAGCAATGCAATACTTAATTGAGTTATTTGTCGAAGAAATATATATTCACAGCGTTTAAATGAGAAAAAATATTTTAAAAATGAAGATTAAATGCAATAAAAAGTAATAAAACGAATTTAAAAGGGACTGAGGTTATTATTCCCTTCGTCTTATCACACGGTCAGCGTAGACGGTCAAACTTGTGTGCTAGCTAAGGGGGTAGTGCATTTTATCTTTATCCCCAAATTTCAATGTCAGCGCATCTTTCTCCATCAGACAATATTGGCAAAACATGAGATAAAATGTAGAAGTGTTAGTAGTCAAACTATCTTTTATGGAGAGGAATGCGCTCTGTATGTATAAATTAAAAAACCAAGGTTATTTCCATCACAATTTTCGTACTTGTATGGAAGTATGCTGAATATAGCAATCTAAAATCATTGTTTTAACACATATTGTAATGTTTTAATAAAGTTTTAATATTTCAAACCGTTACATTTTGATACTATCTTTTGGATGTTACAAGTATAAATATTATTGTAACAAATTTTGAATTATGAATTCTATAGGTGAATGCCTCGATTGTTTATCTTTGTCCTGTACAACCAGTGTTCTGAGGCATTTCCGTTTGGAATAGTTTGTTCAGAAATGATTAAAAAGATACAGAAATGCATGATTGCAAGCTCCCTGATCTGTTAGCCGGAGCTTTGGACCATAAGGATCCTTCTCAAAAAAAAAAAAAAAAAAAAAAAAAAAAAAAAAAAAAAAAAAAAAAAAAAAAAAAAAGAGCGAAACTTTTAAATATGTACCTGTAAAACACACATGTATCTGTTTTTAAATTATTGTCAAACTGAATAAAGTTTTTTTTCATTTTTAAGGTTGCAATAACTTTATAATTTTAAATATTTTCGTGAAAATATACTTTGTAAGCTTTAGACTTAGAATAATTTTAGTATCAACGCCAGCAAAAATATCTCTTTAAATGAATAATGTTCCACAGTATTTTTTAAACTAACAATTACTTTTAACATCTGGTAACCTGACGATTATAGCCATTGTCGAGGAGGTAGTCTTGACATAATGCACTGTCATCTGCGGATGTATAATAACGTACAGGATTTACAAGTATGATAGAGAATGGTGTCAGTTTACACCCGATTCAAATTCTTTCACTTATACACTAGCTATATCAAAGCAGAACACGTTTAACTGCACTTCAGATTAGTGTTTAATTTTAATCAATTTTTGTATTTATAAAGCGATGTTAATGTTGTTAGATAACATTCCTCTGGTCAACAGACTCAAAGTGATGCTCTGTCAGTCAAGTACTCTTATTAAGAGCGTATAATATATATATATATATATATATATATATATATATATATATATATATATATATATATATATATATATATATATATATAAACAGTTTTAAACTAATTGACATACATATTAAAGTAAACAGAAAGTCTCTAAATGCGGAAGTATTGATTAAACCCAGTCAAAATGATTTTATTTAGCTTACTCACACGTGTAAAAAAGTAAACAAACTTACTTTGTAATTATTTTAAAGTTTCATGATTAAAACATCTGGGAAAAAAGGTTAATTGTTTTAATTAAAAAAAAGATATTTAATTAAAATCTGAGGCGTTTTCTATTCGTGTCAATGTCACTCTTTGATGCAACTGATTTGCAATGAACATTTTACACTGTTATAGTATTACGTAACTCGTACAAACATAAATACATGTAAACAGTACATATTTTGTTTGTTATATATGCGAGCTTTTCTTCCAATCTATTTTACATCGTTATTTTACAATATTGTGTTTCTATTATGCCATTACTACAAATAACTTCAACAGTCAGCGAAAGGGGGGTTTCGTAACGCGCTTGGGATCAGCATAACTTTTACTGGAGTGCGCTTATCAATTTTTATTCCAATATAATAAATTGTAAGAAAATAGTTGCATAAAACTATATATTTACAATAGAAAAATAATTTCTACGTTGAACCCAGTTTGATTTTTGTTTTCATTATTCGCATAAACATCGGTTTTTCACATCGCGCATGAATACCAATTCTGGTTTTCCCCTATCTGACCTATTTTTAGCTATCTGTTTTTATCTCACAAAACAACGTACATACTTCGATATTTCCTTCTTTTTTCAAGTTTTTTTTCACGTTATAGCAAAATAAATATTTTTTTCAAAAAATAAAAAATATTTACAATACCTACTGAATTCCTATGATGAACTCATTGTAGAAAATCTAGAACATTAGGCAATTCCCGTGACCTACTTTTATCAATCTATTTTTAACATTCAAGCCATCACATTTTATAGTGTTATTTAATTAAATAAACATTGAAAATGAAAGAAAAAATGTTGAATTTTAAATAAATAAATAAATAAAACATTTGTTTCGATTTTTATTGTATACTTAAAAATATTTCCATCGTCAGGGTGTTCTAAACGCTACACGGCACACTGCTTGCGGGCCACTACCATACAAGCTATGAGCGATGCCGGTGTTGAGACCAGACAGATAATGTTTATAAGCGGTCATCGTAATGAGGTTTCTGTCAGGAGCTACTGTTCGACCATGCAAAAACATGCTCTAAGTTCGCAGCGACGCTTCTTTCATCAACTGTCACTGGTAATACTTCTGCCGTAATTCCCTCTGCATCTGACCATGCTTCTTCTTCTCTACCAGCAACTGATAATCACGTGATGGTTCCATGCTCGGACCTGTGCACAACCCAGTCCAACAAAACGTCGCGCATTGGTGTTTCCAATACCCCGTCATCCATACAATCGGGATTTTTGACAAATTCAACGTTTAATAGCTGTAATTTAACAATCAATATGAATTTGTAACTTTGTTTGTCTATTCGAATAAAATTGTATGAAATGTTCTTTTGTTTTCAGCGTACTATTTTTTAAGCCGTCTATTACGCCACACAATCAGTGAGAAGGCGGAAATTATTTTGATTGACATATTGGCTGTTCTCAGAATGTTTACAATGCCGACAGATTCGGTATATACCGGTTTTTCTTTCTTATTTGTATGACGCATTCGAGAAGTTTGTAAAAAGAATGTTAGGAAAAATATTATAAAGATAAGAATTGACTGTCATTTTAGTTTTAAAATCTGGTTCATTCCTTGATAACCCAGGAAAAAATGACAATCGCAGTTCATTTTAGATTTGCTAGTTTTAAAATCTGGTTCATTCCTTGATAACCCAGGAAAAAATGACAGTCAATTCTTAATTAAACATTTTTGTATAGGTCCTGAAATCTAAAACCAGTAACATGTACGCCATTTTCATGCAGTATTGTCATCATAAATATCTTGCGACTCTGGCCTCAACTAAGTCAAAGGTCAAGGTAACGGTTACTATAAACAAAAATTATGTTTCCATGTATATAAAAACCCAGTTTATGCGATTGATTGTAAACTCTGTCAACTTATTCCTTGTAATGAGGGATCGCATAGGATTGCAAATCAGGTCACTAGGTCAAAGGTCAATGTAACAGTTACTATAAATAGAAATTCGGTTTCCGTGCATTTGACGACGTGCCAGAGACAGTAAATCAAATTAAATGCAGATTTTTGCTGAAAATCTGCAACAGGAACTTTTGTTACGAAATGTTTTTCTATAGATTTTGTAAAACTGACCAACTAATTACTAGTTTAACACTTTGTGCAACTAAAGAGTGATCGGGAAAATCCTTGGTGTCATCCCTGGTAATTAAAGAATTAACAATAAATAACCTTGAATGAAACCAGCTATCATTGATGTAATAATCACCTGGTCATTCGATCACCTGACTGTATAATAACAACATAACATAACATAACACATCATAACATAACATAACATAACATAACATAACATGTTATGTTATGATTTTCCTTAACTTAAATCTGAAAAATTTGTAATCTTCACAATTTTGTTAATTATTGAGATATTCAAGAATTTAAGGTGTCCTTTTGAAGATCACTTCAAGCTTATAACATCTGCATTAGTTTTATATAAAAAATTATTTGTAATTAAGAGAGAGATAGTGAAAAATTGCAAAATTTAAGTTAAGAAAAATCTTATTTAAGGAATTATTGTGAAACCGGGGCCAGGTCCACAAACCCAATTCCAACTTTGCAGGTGGGTGTATTGATGTTATCAACATAGCTCTTGTTAATACTCCAAATGCCTAAATGTAATTTACATGGACGCAGACGCCGAGGGTACTACAAAATTAGCCCATCAGAAAATGAAGTCATTAGAGAGCTCTAAAGTATATTTAAAAAATCCTATGGTGGATGAATTTTTGTAACGGTATTTTGATTCTGTCAGAAGATTAAATCTTGGCAAAGAAAATTTCCCTGTTCGATGCTTATTATTATTATAGTAGAATTTAGCTGCCGACTTTACAGAAGAGAAGGTACCTTGGTGGCCGCTTAAGGATTATACCGACTACATTCAAATCAGTAATTACTAAGGTAACTGATATGTTGGTTTGCTTGTCTAGGATCTGCAATTGTCTCTGTATACTGAGAAATTTTGTCGACTCACTCACGATTTTTTAAAACTCGTATCAAGGTGGTCAATTCTATGATGGCGGAGAATACTAAAATGCTCTACTAAAACCACCTACCTTTGAAAAACAAGAATTCCACGGATTTAAAAGTCTCGCTTGGTTAGGTTTTGATCGAGTAGAAAATACATTACTTTAACAAACTTTTACATGTTGACACATCGCCACCACCAACACCGGAAAAGTAACACCAAAGTCTCGCCTTTTGGCATTGCCAGGCACGACAATTACCTAAACTAGGACATAAGGCATCATTTCATCAACCAAAACTTTTAAAACTGGTTTTACGTGCCTCTGCATCCTCCTACCACGCATTTATGTTGCCTTGGGTCATTGGCGATTATATAATTCCAATGTACGGTTTAAGTTGGTATTTCATTACCTTCATTACTATTTTCGTGTTGTGTTCTCTGGAAATTACAAAGTACCTGTCATTCAGGTGGACTATTTTTGTCATTTGTTCACTAATGACACCAATATTCTGAGAATAAACAAGAAGTTCATGGACCTTTACCAATACATACAATAAAATATCTATCAAGGTTTAACATTTATAATTTCCTAACAGAAAGATTAAAAAAAAATCTATCCTTTCCTTTATCGTGTGTTAATTTTCAATGCTCAGTTTATGTAGCAAATCAAAATTAGAATATGGTACCTTTGTCAAGGGGACATAACTCCTTTATTAGATATAACTATCGCTTTATGGCTCAAATTTGATCTAAACATAAAAAGATTAAATTTTAAGAAGTTCAAAAACAACAAATTATGCAAAGCTAACTATGCAATCACCGATTTAAGCCAACGACTTCAAAAGGGCAAAAGTCTGATACAATCAAATCCAAATAATTTTTTTTTTCAAATTGTTGAAATGTGTACTGGTGTTTGCTTTTTTTTTAAATTAAAACATTAAAAACAGTTTTAAAAAAATTTAAATTATGTCATAAAATAACAAATTCAAATAAACAAGTCTATGACAAAATTTAATTTTTTAATTGCTAAAATTTTCCCCAGAAAATTCCATCATTTTATTCACATTTTTGGAGAATCAATATTTTTAAATTTCAGTATATTTACAATAATTCTCTCAAAGTATACTAAATTTCATTTATGTATATAAATGAGCTGACGCCTATTTGATTGATGTGTAAACCTGTTAAAAGATTCAAGGTAACTGATTCCTAATGGAGGAGATAACATGAATAAAGCATATCATGAAGACAAAATCATTAATTTTATTTTAAAACTTTTATTAATAAAGTTTTCATGTTGATCACATTTTCTGCCCTGTGTCTATAACCTGTGTCTGGAATCCCTGTGCTATCTGTGTATTTGTTTGTTGATTTTGTGCTATCTGTGTATTTGTTTGTTGACTTTGTGCCATTTGTGTATTTGTTTGTTGACTTTGTGCCATTTGTGTTGCTAATGCTTCTTGTCTTGCCTGTTGTTGTTCCATGAAATTCTGCATTATTTTCTGATTAAATGTCACATATTTATCAGTGCAGGTTTCCACACAGGCCTTCTACAAAAGTGAATACAGATGTTACATGTATAATTGACAGAATTTGAGTACTGAAACATTGGTTTGAATCAAAAATATGTAAATTTCTTTTAATTTTCTGTTTATTATATTACTTTCATAACTTAACAACTAAAAGGCACCCAGGACTGTATGCTATCAATCAGAATTTATCCCCATATGTGTTACTTCTGCATAAGTTAATGATAGTACATGTATAATGAAGTCAAAATTATATTATTGTGAATATTATTCTATGTACTATATAGCACTGGCTATCACCCAAAATATATATAGGAAAAAACTATTTCAACATTTATGTATAAATTCTTTCTTATTTGCCAAGAGTATTAAGATGATTAGTTGTTAACTGTAATAGTTTCTGAAATATCAACAAGAAGAGTAGAATAATTACTTAAAATGATGTAGTTTGTTAGCAATGGTGGAAGAAAATGGAGTGCCAAGAGAAAAGCACCAATATTTTTCAAGCAAACTAACAAATTCACTAAGATCTTTTAGGGGTAGGATTTGTACCTGGTGCTGTGTTTTGTAGGCATGTGCTTTACACTGATTTGTCCCTTAAGCCATTTTCAGTTATTCCTGACAAGAATTTTCCAAATTAATCTAAACATTAGTTTATGCAATGCATGAATTTTTATGGAAACCTTGTAAGTACACTTGCCCACACTGCTGCAGACCAGACCACCAAATCTATACTGGTACCAAGTCTACCAGTAGAGGCTTAATACAAGGGGAAAAAACATTCTCAATTATAATCAAACATGACAAGGTCAAAATAACAACCGTGACACTCTGGGCTTGAAGAATAAGGCATTTATTAACATTAATAAGTCCAACATTTGGCCAACAGAACCCACACCCCCAAAAATGTAAATAATTAATTTAATAATTAAGAAAATCTTCAAAATTTAGTGTTATTAATGTTTTAACTCTCAGATAATTTTAAGTGGATTTGAACTCCCAAGGAGTTTGATTTTAAAAAGTTCAAATGTACAAATATTAATGCAAAGTAATTTTTACTGTTTGATTTAAATAGAATGTTTAAGACTTACTTCTTCATTGGTGAGGTTCTTTGAGTATAATCTTGTAACACATCTATCAAAACATTGTTCTGTCAATTTATTGTATAATGTCAGAAAATCTTTCAACTGGAAATAAACCAGAATTCAAAATAAACACTTAGTTCAAAATACATGTCTATACAATATACTGCAATTTTATTTTTTTTCTTGCATTTGTTTGTTTTTGTTTTACTTCATTATTAATTGTCTATTCACTAGGGCCTATGACTTTTAAGATTTGAATTAAAAAATAAAAATTAAGCTAAGAAATGATTTAATGTTTTAACCACGGGTGTTAAGTTAAACAAGATACAATTAGATTGGGATAATTTGGAAAAACATCTTAAACAAGATACAATTAGATTAGGATAATTGGGAAAAACATCTTCAAAAAGTGGAAAATCTCACATTTTCTTGTGTTTCAATTGTATAATTCACAAATACAAATTTAAATACAAATAATCTTCATTTAAAATTTATAGTAAAATAACAATAAACATAAGCTCTTTTGAGCTTTTAAAATTGACTATACTATGATTAATACAAAATACAAATAAACATAAGTCATGGTGACACAAAAATACATAAAAGCATACCACTGAATCAAGTTAGCACGTTAAATTAAAGCATCATGAGATAAATAATAAAAAAAAACCCCACAATATAATGAAGAAAATCACATAAATGTATTTAAAAGCATAAAATAACAGTTGAACTTGGGTTAAATAAGATAGTAAAATGCAACAGCATTAGAAAAGAGAATCCATATTGACACAGATTTACACTTACAGCAACACACAAAATAAAACAATGCAGAGAAAAAATGGTGCCTCAATTAAAAGCTCAGAGAGTTAATTAATTGCATAAAACTTATTTAAATTTAAAAGTAAAAAGTCTCCAGCATCAGAAATTGAAATATAAGAGACTGATGTTATTGACATGATTAGAAATACGATCATTTGAAGGTAACATTAGTATTCTAAAGTCCTAGAATCCAAAGGACAAAGTCTGAAGGACGAATGGTCCAAATATTTATTGATTTTCAGTTACGACTACAGTAGGTGAAGAATACCAAGCTTTAATCAAGGTAATTGTTTTTTCTATGAAAACACAGTGGCACAAACAGCAGTTTCAACAGGCCTCTTATTTATGCGTAATTTGCATTTCGCTTTGATTTTGGTAGTTTGTGTCACACGTGAGCACTTACACACAAACACACAACACACACAAGCAAGCTCACTTCGTTAAAATTCGAACTATCGGCTGCCTTCGGATTAGTAAGGGGTCACACTATTACATTCTTAAACAGTGTGACATGCATGTATGCATAGTGTTTTTTTTTGTTTGTGCACTTTGTAATCAATCAGCTTATATGTGGGAAGCAGGGGAATAGATCAAACAGCTGCAAATTACATTTCTAGTATTCTGTTCTTCTATTAGTTTAAGATTCATAATGAAATCTACTCTGCCTTCTCACGTTTTCGATCATATCCTTTTACAATCTTCATACATACAAGAGTTCCATTTCTTCTTGCTGTTGCTAGATTTCCCACCACTGTCTGACCCACGCTTAAAACCAAATTATGATTAAAGTTACGCTAAAAGTTCTTAAAAAGTATCATAAAACTTTCGTGTTTTCCATCGATTGCGATGACAATCATTTTTTAAAATCAAATCCCACCTTTTAGAATGTATTTAAAGTGCATTACCTGGAGTGCATGGACATAAAATCAGATGTACAATCAGAGAAGCTTTTGTTTTTGTTTCACTACACTAAAATGATGTAGAGATATAGTATATAAGTAATACTACAAAGAACAGTTACAATGTCAATGAAAACCTGTCAAATATCAACATAGTTATTTTATATAACTCAAAAATAAGTTAAGATATATTTTAAAATAACATTTTAGTTATTTGTCATGCTATTTTTAATTTTTTTTAAAAAGAAAGTATTAATAATAATTTTCTTCTACTACGACTACTTCTTTATAATATAACTAACTATAATAATAATAATAATGATGATGATGATGATGATGATGATAATGATGATGATGATGATAATAATAATAATAACTTGATTAAGCCCCTGTTAAATAGTAAACTACATGTACTGCGTAACAACTCAACAATATGAGCCATATATCGCGCACAGCTTATAAAAACCAATTTCTGTAAGACCTCGGAAATGATTTAATTTGATAAAATCATTGTAGTATAGTTAGCGTGTGAATTATAACATATAAGACCAGAATAAAGGCAACTCAAACAGACAATTTGATGCGATTATTACATACACAGAAGGGAAGAAGTAGATTAGGGACACCAGAAATTCAATTCAATTCAATTAGTTTATTTCTCATAATTGCAATACAATACAGAGAATGTATCAACAATACATGTATATATACAAATGACGTAGACATAACACAGACAAATAAGCAACTAATAAATAACTAATAACTAGCCTGGAGGACTGACTTTCTCAAAAATAAGTTTTATAAATTTGCACAAATTATTCAACACAGTTACATTAGAGGAGTTTAACAGCTCTTTGTATTAACAGTATTTGGATTTTTGTAAGATAGTGTAGGAAGAATTGATGATCTAACCTTAGAAAAAGCTTAGAAATACTAACAAGTTCAGACTTCGGCTTACGGCGAATTGATTACATGGGGCCTCGAGTTTTATTTACTATCACACTCTTAATGGACGTAAATATGAACTAATTAATGAATATACACACAATAGTAGCCCTTTGTTAAAATACTATATTTTTATATTTCATAGTTCATATATGTGGACGGATATTCTTAATATAAACAACCTTGACAATGTAACAATGAGTAAAAGTAAGAAACCCGAAAGGTTGGCTTTTTGATATACATGTATTTAGAATAATTCTGCCTAATAAAATACGATTAATTAGTTTGAAATTTAAATCTACCACGCCCTACTCCCATCCACAATGTTGATTAACCTGAAAGGCTAGGGATGTCTAGTTTCTTTCCTGAAGTTCGCTTAGATGCACTGAAGATTTTATAGTGACCAACTTAATGAGCATCTCAAATAAAACTAGGTTCTATTTCATCAACACCTCTTATACCATTATTACTTTACTTTGTCAGATGTTTTTAATGGTATTTGGTAGTGTGACAATTATCCACCATTTTGCATTATGTTATTTTCTTTTTAATTGCTGAGTATTAAAATGATAAGTC
Organism: Tegillarca granosa; assembly: GCA_029721355.1. Lineage (NCBI taxonomy): Eukaryota > Metazoa > Mollusca > Bivalvia > Arcoida > Arcidae > Tegillarca > Tegillarca granosa. The sequence continues at coordinate 36,888,210 of CM056604.1, forward strand.
TTTTCTAGCTTAGCTTCATTGCTTACAGCTTCTGTATATATATATATATATATATATATATATATATATATATATATATATATATATATATATATATATATATATATATATATATATATATATATATATATATATCACTAGTGTACATATGTTATCCGACTAATTAACCTACCTAAAAGGTTGGAAGAAATCAGCTTTAAGACCCAATGTCGTGATTTTATTTCTATAGTAAGTCGTTTAACTCTTTATTTTCTGTTTCAAACGTACCCCCAATCCCTCTTTCGAATTTAATAAAACCTTTATTCGATTTACAAAAAAATGACATTGTGGTATCTTTATTTTAAACAGACCTCGCAGTCAATAACTTGATCAATAATTTTGAAGCATTTAAGTTTTTTTTCAGTAATGTGTTATACTAAAATACAGATGTTCAGCAGGGTTTCTCAGTGGTTCAAATCGCAGGTTTAAGGAGCTCGCCCCCTCTCACCGCCAAAGTTTAACTTCAGCTTGGGCATATCCTTTGGTTTATCGATGAAAGATTGTTTTCTCTTGGCACACTGATTTTCCTCCAACATTGCTGAACCGACCCTTTTGAAGTATGACTCAGACGCAAACACCCATTTTCTTTGTCCTAGATCTATTTTCTTTTCATTTTATGGATGTTATCCGGTAAGAATAACTCCGAATTATTTTCTTCTCATATGGAAGTTAAGAAACCATCGACAAAACAAACATTGAAATCGACTTTTGACTGAAAACATGAAGAAGAATCTTTTGAATAAAGCAATACATTGCGATCAGAAAAAAACGCAGTAAAGTACAAAGTACATGTGTATTAAGATTTCACCCCTATTCAAAAAATAAATCCTTAAACGAACTTGAAATGACCGTTTATTTGACACAAAGACAGTGATGAATATTACACTAGATATGTACATGTTATATATGTCACTGATATGTATAAATATACACTGTTAAAGCTAATTGCTATCGGTAAAGCGTGTAACAATGTTTTAGCATTTCTCAATTACAGGGTGCTGTGAACTGTACTGAAATAAAATGACTAAGGCTTAAAGTTTTGGAGATCGAAACGCTGCAAGGAGACGTCTGTCAAACTGTGTAGAAAAGGCGTGTTAACAGTGCTTTACTTCAACTGCCCTGCAAAGTAAACTGAATAGCGAACACTAGCAGCTACCTATATAGTTGTACACAGAAGCTTGTATTCAATAATACCCGTCACTGATAAAATACCGTTAGAAGCAAAATCTTCCCCAAAAAGGAAAAAAAAAGATAAAATAAAAAATAAAAAAATAAACGAAATTTGTAATCTCTCTCTCTCTCTCTCTCTCTCTCTCTCTCTCTCTCTCTCTCTCTCTCTCTCTCTCTCTCTCTCTCGCGGGGTGCGATATGGAAAAAATATCGTTCCACCGATTCAGTGAGATAAATCTATCACATATGCGAGAAATGTATAAACATGTTTTTAAATACGGTTTTGATATTAAAAACTGGTATCGTTGGATCGTAAAAACATTATATGTCAAAGATATTAACAGATGTTACTACCAGAATCACGAAAAAAGTATTTAAACTCTAAATTCCCTACTTAGCACGAACTGGAAATTGCAGTGAACAATATTCCGAGGCGACTATTCAATTCAGTACTTATTGGGAGTTTTTTTTATTTCTATATTCGTAAAAAAGGCATCCGAAGGGGATTTGGGGGTGTAATTGAATACAAACCCTGAGGTTATGGGGCCCAAATGGCCAGGTGGCTTAAAGCGCGCTGTTATGGATCTCAATGCCTACATAGTCTTGGTTCGAACCACACACGGAAAGATTCTAGTGTGACAGAGTAAGTTAGTTTACTTGACGAAGGCTGGTTTCTTCAGGTACTCCAGAGTTGACCGTCTCAATACTAGTGACAGAATTTTGGCTTGTGACCATTACAACACACCATTCTAACTCTTTACTTGCATTGCACAAGAGGTCGCATATACAGAATTTAAAACATAAGTACTTGATGTACTTGAGCGTGCTAACAGTCTTTGTATTGATTGTACTGCAAGAAGCATATAATGGCGTACACTTAACATATGTACCATACTTAGACATACCAACACGAAGTATATGTACCATGCATGCCAGCATCAATTATAAGTATTTGCAAGAAATGTTTTGTAAGAAGTAGAATAAGCAATATACATGTACAAAAAATTGTTAAACACACCGACATGAAGTAGAATCATTTGTATTGTTCTCAGTTGGTTGGCTAGTTTAATGTTATTAAACGTGGCATCAGTAATAACAACTTTTCGGGACGAAAGAAAGTTTAATATTTCCATGACCGGTGAAACAAGAGGGGACTGTAGTGTTTGTCATCGTCTGTCTGTTTGTCCATCTCGATTTTCAGATGATAATTTCAGATGGCCAATTTTATTGAATTTTAAAATGAAGACTTCTTAAGCAATGTAACAACTGCAGTTACGTTTCTGCAGTTTACTGAATTCTTCTCACACACAAATCACAACATTTGTTAGTCACTGTGGAACCTGCACATTATATATAACATCATCACTTTCACTATCATACAATTTTCATCACCAAATTTTCATTTCACAGTGAAAATGGACATTTATTGCATAAATATCAAAACAACTTACACACATATATGATAGGACGTTTCTATTTATAAAATGTTTATTGAGCCTTTATACGTTTAGTAACTAGTTTGTGATATGTTACACCAATTAAACTGCTGGTAACAGGGGATGAGTGTTACCAGCAACATCAACTGTAAGCTTGTAAGATTCTAAGAGCAAGTATAAAATAGGTTCGTATGTGCCCGAGATGTGAGAGTGTTTATATATTATTGTATGCTCTGTACTAGCGGGCAACCAAGGTCACTTTATGTTAAGGTGCTAGCCTCACCGAGACAATAGGACGCAGACAAGCATACCACTCATCTAGTTATTTTACCTGCAACAAGTGAACCAGTCAACACTCGGTCATCTAAATATTTGAACGCCGGAAAAGGAAACAAAGGCTACTTTTTCAAATTTTAGAGCCTCTTGTATGATTTGTTCGGCGTTTTAAGCGCGCAAGCTTTAAGTACATGTACCTAGAATTTATCGAATTTACACTAACTAGATATGACAAGCAATAGTGGTATTACCCAAACTCTTTAACAAACTTGCCATTCGTGAACAACAATCAGTTATAATAAAATGAACATCTCTTATATTAAAATAACAAAATGTTATAGAAAAACGTCTTTTTTATATTAATTCTGGTCATTATTGTAAGTAAAGAATCCCTTAAGACAGCCATGGCAATCATATCGTCAAATCATATACATGTATATTGTGTGGTATATTGTATCGTCGTACACATAATTTATATTAAACATACGTGACACATCCTGCAACACACGTGGCTTTTTAAGAACATGACGTCATAAAATGACAATCGTTTTCTTAACAATTGAACTGTTTAAAAATGTTGTTAATTGTCAATATGAATGCAATAAATTTGTAAGCAAACTGAAAAACATTGGAAAACATTGGTTTACATTGGAAAGTTTTTGCAATCTGACAATGAAGATAATCTTAAACAGCTCAATTGTTATATTTTCGTTAAATATTATTTTTTTAAAAAAATTATTCATTTATTTTGAAACTCAAATATTCCCTTCCACAACACATATATATAAGGAAGAGTCCAGTAGACGCAACAGCCACAAAGAACGTGCATTTATGACCAAAATATAGCCATTAAATAACAACGCGTTTATATTGTTGATTAATTATTGTAAATTATTATTATTATTATTATTATTATTATTATTATTATTATTATATATCTTATATTCTCATAAATATATTATGTAAATTAAAAATCGAAAAATACCCTTAATATATATGAAAACAATATTAGTTTTCAAACTAGAACCCTCACCCTGTTGTAATCCCATACCAAAAATAGTGCGGATTAATAACATGTGTAAAAACTGTTTAATCGGTGATGCAACCATGTGGCGCCATTTCAATTATCGAAGTTGAATGTGATGCAACTGAAGTTAGAATTTTGCTTTGAAAGATTGCTGGCTATATGTTTGAACTGTAATTTGTGCATCTGAAACGGAGAAAACTGTAGCAGTGGGTTAATTTTAGTGGCCAAAGAAGTCGGTTTCGAATCTGCACCGGGATGTGTGAGGTAGAGAGATTTACTGAGAGATTTTTCTCTGGAATGTCGACATTGTTCGGTAGTAATAATGCATCATCATTGGAATCCATCCCAATAGGACTGGAAGATAAAAAGTGAAATTGCCAAAATTAGTATAATTAATCTTCCTTTCTGATAGATTTAAAAACTGACAGCAATTTCGGAAAGTAACAAATCAACGGGATTTTTTATAATATATAATTTATAATGTTAATTTTTTATTTGTGTTTTAAATCTTATTTAAATTATATTTGACTAATTGAATTGATTTCATTTTGTGCATTTATGACTATTGAACTGTTCTTGTAAAATTCCGTAAATGCTCTTTTTAGCCTTGTCTGGAATGTAAATGAAACAGGAATTAAACTAGCCTTAGTGAATTCTGCTTCACATAAACAAATGCAACGTGGCAGCAATAAATGTTTACCTATGACTATGATTGTGTATTGCATTTTATATGTATTCATACACGGAGTCACGTGTTTTTATTTTGTTTTTGTTTTTGTTTTTTTTTTGTGATTCATGGTCTATATGAATGCAAAAGCTCTTAAGCTTGGAGAAATGGGAATTTCACGCGGCAAATAATATTATTAATGTATGAAAGCATTGACTAGTTGTTACAATAGTGATGGATCTTGTATTAATTGATGTACCTATTTAATATTGAATTATACATCTACAATACACACTTTAATGCATTTAAGATCACGTTTAGCGGATAAGCTGAAATAAAAATATCGTCAATTTCTTTCTAAGTGTAATCTAATTATGATCTTCGATATCAGAAATAGTTTTTTTGGCGCAAAACGCATTCTAAATATAACTTAGTTTTAACATTCGTAAATAAATCAACTTAATCAGAAAATTATATAGTTTTAATCTTAAAATCTAAACAATTACCCGTAAGTATAGGTTTTGTTTGTGTGTCATGAATATAAATATGCACAAATTGCACTTTAATTTATTTGTATGTTATTCAATGCATTTCAATTGGTGATTTTCCAATTTTGTCGCAAAGTTATACAATTCTGTAAATAAGGATTCATGTGTCGGTTTTTTTTAACAAAAAGATAATAGGAGAACTGGTACGAGATGTATAAAGATAATAAGAACCGACTTGGTTACGTGCAGTATATCAGGGCTATGATGTGAACTGATCTGGAGTCCGATATGCGTCATCAGGGCTATTATTTCAGGTTCACTATCTTCTGATCGTAAGAACCCTATTGTTCAAGGCATACTGTTGTGTATTGTACGTAACGTATACATCATATGTTCTTTGTGCAATTCGTAATATGTACTTATATGGAATGTTACGTAAAATGTTTAGGACCACGTAGTACGTACAGCAATATAGAACAGTCAATTATAGCAAAAAAAATTCTATATCTGATTTGGGATAATTGTATTTGTGTTGATAGCTCATTCCTTCTTGAATTTTGACGATTCTGTGATCAAATTTGGCAATAGCCAATGAATTCACGAACACGACACAACACACAAAAATGATAAACAGCCAACGCAATCACAAACATGAAACAACGCACAAAACGATAAACAGCCAACGCAGCAACGAACACGACACAACACACTAAATAATAAACAACCAACGAAACCAAGAACACGACACATTATACGAAATAATAAAAGGCCAACGCAACCACGAACTCGACAAACACACGAAATAATTAACAGACAACACAACCACAACCACAAACACGACACAACGCACAAAACGATAAACAGCCATCGCAACCACGAATACGGCACAACACACGAAATAATAAACAGCCAACACAACCACGAACACAACACAACGCATTAAGAACTGGCAAACACACATAAGGACAACTGATTATATAACTTTCTACTTTAGATAGGCCCTGTAGTGAATGCAACGATGTGGTTATAATACCGTCGAAGGGTCCGGGGTATTCCGGTTAAGTTACAACCAATGTACCATTATACACATTCAAAGAACCAAACCAACTGAGTCATCGTAATAGAAATACGGAATGCATTTAGCAAATATTAAAACAATGGTTCTGAAACTGTTTAATAGATCAAAACGATTCATTTTAATTCGTGGTCAAAAATCTTTTTATTTTCCGTTTCATTGCTAAATTTTAATTATTATTTTTAAAGGGCAATTTTACGTATAGCTTATAGGTTTAAGCCAATATCAGTGCGTCACTACAATTTCTCAACGCTGTAAAACATTTCAGAAATTAACAACAACAAAAACATAATAATAATAATAATAATAATAATAATAATAATAATAATAATAATAATAATAATAATAATAATGATAAAAGCAGTGATGTAATGATTGCATAAAAAGGTTAAAAACCTAAGTAAAAAGGGGCTGGCGGAATTGAAACGAGGCAGGCAGAACATTGAGGATGACCCCCGTCCTTGGAAGGCCCGTCACTGTTACATCCCTAAATGGTTAATGTAGTTCATGATTTTGTAATGACTGACAGTTGAGTTGGAAAAAGATATATAGTCAGTGTAGTTTGAATATCACAGAAAAGAGTAGATTCTATTTTGACAGAAGATCTGTCATTGAGAAAGCTCTTATCTCGTTATGTACTACGATTTCTGACAGCTAATAAGAAGCAGATCAGGCTCACTTTGTTAATCTAAACCTCTAAGAAGCAGATCTTGCTTACTTTCTTTAGAAACTTGTTTATATTGATTGGTCTATAATTTTAATCCAGAGGCCAAACAACAGTCAAAAACAATGGACGACCATTGGTTCACGCCAACAAAGAAGACAAAGACTGTTCCATCAGGTGGAAAGGTTGTGGCCTCGGTTTTCTGGGAAGCTAATGGTATTCTGAAGGTAGAATATCTAAAAAAGGGACAAAACAAACATTGACACATACTATACATCACTTTTGAGGCAGTTAATGAAAAATCATAAACTGAAAAATTTAGAAAAGGTGTGCTGTTCGAAAACAATGCCCCTGTTCACAAGTCTGTCAATGCCATAGCTGCAATTAATGATTGTGGTTTAAAATTGTTTGAGCAACCACATTTTTCGCATGATATTGCTTTATCAGACTTTCATCTATTTCCAAATCTTAGAAAAATTCCTTTAAAGTGACACTGAGGCCATTAAACATCGCTGGCAAAAGTGTAAAGATACCAAAAGAATTATGTTGAAAAATAATGCTAAAATTCAAACCCTTACACGTGAGGCTTACAACATATTAATCAGCCCTCGTATTATATACAAACAGTTTTAAGTTCTTTTATTGAGTTTACACAATTGACCCACTTGACAAAGTTCTTCAACCGGAAACATTAACTTTGTTTAACTACATAATTGCAATCTGCACTAGCTGTTTTGTGTCTATAGTCTATTATTACAAATGATTAACAGCAGAAACAAGTCAAATAAACGTTTTGTGATGCATTCTTTTTACAAATGTCACAAGCAGTTTACTTATACTATTTAGTAATCCATCATAACTCAAAAATAACTCGTACAATTATGGTCAAAAGACAGGCAAATGACTTTTATAAAGTTATTGACAATTTCATAATAACGTTATCAACAGAAACACAGTTGACCGTAAAATTGATTAGTATAGTTAGTGATTGTTTTCCATCACTTTTCTTCTTTTACAGACCACGGTCATTGATGGTTATCAAAAATCAACTTCAAACAGGATCAACAACATATAAAAACGGACGTCTTTTTCCTGTCGTGAGTTTTCATTGGTTCATTTGTGAATCTTCGTTAGCATACATTGCTTTCCGAAATACTTAAAAAAGTTTAGATTAATAAGAAGTGGTCTGAAAGATTTAATTGCACAAATAACGGCGACACCGAACTGTGCTAACTGTTTGTTTGCACAATCTCGCGTACAATTGACTTCCGGTTTTCTCTACCATTTCAGAACATCGATATGATAGTGAAATAATTAACAGGGTAAGGACAAGCATTAACAGCAACAGCAACAGAAGCATTACTTAGACTACGATTTGACATCAGCAATATAACAGAACCACAACAAGGGCAGAAATAGCAACAATAGTTCCATAAAAACAACATTAAAAGACAAAATATAATGATATACAACACAAAAAGGATTAAAAACAACAGGCAGAAACAACATCATTAATGACAAAATGACACTGATAATAAAATGCAGCTACATTTGGGTTAGAAAGAGTATAAAATTACAATCTTTAAAGACAAAATCAACAATAATACTCAACAAAAACTATACAATATTTAGGAGAAGAAACGACACCAACAATTTAAGATGCATCGGCAATTGTAACAAAAATATCTTAATATAAATCATAAAACGAACCAACATTGTCAATAATTACGTAACAACACAACAACAACAACGACGACGACGAGTATTGGAAGATAAGACATCACCAATAAACAAAATCTCAACTCGTTTAAAAACAACACAACAACAACAACAACAACAACGGATTAAAAGAACATAAGGAAACACGACATCATCATTTATACACATCAACTTGGTAAACAACAACAACAAGAATAAAACAACAATATCAAACAACATTAAAATTGAAACGACAATAATAATATGCAGAAAAGATATTGTAAGCGACAACAGTAGTAAACATAAACAGTTGAACTGATAAATAAAACGAAACGAGCTCAATAAAAGTTACATAGAACAAACAGGAAGAGAAAGAATTCTATAAGATAAAGGAAAAGAAACAATATTTACGCATCAACATAAAACACAGAACAAGAAGAAGCAACATAATACAACTTGAATAAAAAAAGCAGGAGAAAACAATCATATTAAAACACAAAACTTCATTGATTTTAAACAAGTGTCTTTTAGCAGAAGAAAATATGTAACAACACACCATCGACGGTAGTACACAGAAGCAAACACAGAATCATCAGAAAACTAAAAATAGACATCATTAACATCAAAATACATAAGAATAACAGTGACCTATAAATAATAACAAAACTACAACAACAGCAATAACCAACAGCAGTAACAGATCAGGGGCAACAAAAACAGAATTAGCAATATCAGCAGTAACGGATCAGGGGCAACGAAAACAGGATTAGCAGTATCAGCAGTAATGGATCAGGGGCAAACAAAACAGGATTAGCAGTAACAGCAGTAACAGATCAGGGCAACAAAAACAGGATAAGTAGTATCAGCAGTTACAGATCAGGGGCAACAAAAACAGGATTAGCAGTATCAGCAGTAACAGATCAGGGGCAACAAAAACAGGATTAGCAGTATCAGCAGTAACAGATCAGGGGCAACAAAAGCAGGATTAGCAGTATCAGCAGTAACAGATCAGGGGCAACAAAAACAGGATTAGCAGTATCAGCAGTAACAGATCAGGGGCAACAAAAACAGGATTAGCGGTATCACTAGCAAGAAGAACGCAATTAAGAAGAAAGTTAATCAATCATAAAGAATCGTTACAGTGTTTTAAAATAATTTTAAAAACTCATGGTTTATCATCAATTTTTTATTTATTTATTTATTTATTTATTTATTTATTTATTTATTATTAATTTATTGATAACTTGACAATGGACTGATTCATCATCAGCTAAAATATAAAACAATTAAAAAAAAAAACCTGTAATATTATCCCGATAAAAAATTGTCCAAAATGTACAGCATAATCGACAAAGTGCATTTACCTTTGATTTTACATTAGGTCAATACAGTAGTTGTCTAGAACTAAAGTTTAAATTGTAATTAATTTAAAGTCATTTACGAAGGTTGTAGTTACGTGCATTATATACATGCTCTATTTTATGGACGCGGAGGTATCGTGTGGCTTTTTATTCACTAACCTTTGCTATAGGAAATTTCCTTAGATAATTGGTGAGAATGTTTGTACGTGCTACGTGTATATGATCGTCTCTAAAGCCCGCCCCCTATAAATACAGACAAGACATTGAATCACTCATAACCATCTAGATTTTACACTGGAATAACTTCTATTTTACTCGACATTTGAATAAAGTAAGTTACATAATATGTTGTTATCTAACATTTCATTTATTTGCAAAAAACTTACATTTTCTTTTGTTTTAAAAAGATACAACATAATGGTCGTATGTTCGATCTCTGAGACCGGTTTTGTTAATTTATAATTCATATTTTTATTATCATCATTTTTGAGTGATTGGAAATTAATATAACTGAATTATTTCTTTTTAATGGCTGATTTGATAATGCTGATATATTCATAAAATTATCGTTTAATTTTTTGGAGGTCACAGGTTCAGGTCTTTCTGGAATAGTTTTTCCAAACTTGATTATTGTTTTTTTTTTTTAATTTCATTTTATTTATTTATTTATTTATTTATTTATTTATTTATTTATTTATTTATTATTTTTGTTGCATATAATCATTTTAGTGAATAAATTTCACAGAAATCAAGGAAGGATTTTTTTAAATTGGCGGATTTAATGATTCAGTGGTTTGTAATTCTATATTGAACTATTGCTATTCATTGTGTCATGTGGTGCTTTTTAATTTTAATTGTCATGTGTAATTTTTGAATGTATTATTTCATAAAAAGTCACATGACAATTGGTTAATTAACCAAAGTTTGATCAGTTGTGACATGGTTTTAATTTAAGTAGTTTTGACTAATATATTCAACAATTGTCAACAAAAAATTTTCGCTGACTTCAGCAGTTTTAGATTGCTTTTTCGGTATCAGTATGTTTTTTATCGTGGGTCAGTTTTCTACTTGTAATTTGTTGTTCCTTTGGTATGTATATTTAACTGAACTTATGTTTTGTCATTATACATTTTAATAAACTATTTGAAATTAACAAAGTAACGGTTAAGGCAAAGAGCACTTTAAACTTGAAGAAAAAAAAATAAGATTATATATATGAAATCAAAATAAAATAAAATTTTGATTTCAAGCGATTGGTGCTAGTAGTACTTTGCAATGTTGTTTTGAGTATGCGATATTAATAAACTTAAAATATATGTTATGTAATTTAGAATGGGTGTTGCTGACGCAATCAAGAAAGTTGACGCAAAGCAAATTTCCTCAACTTGGGCAATACTAGAGGGTGACAAGATCGGAAATGGAGCTGAATTGATGTTGCAGTAAGTTAATTCTGATTTCTTAATAACATCTTTGAGCTATTTCTGTATTTTATACCTTATATATCTAATAGATAGATGAAGTTTAAGAGTGGATTAATAAAATTGTTTTACGCCCAAATAATAATTTTTGTACTCGTACGAACAGTACTTGAAAAATAGGGATAACCAGGAGTGCCCAGTTAAAACCCTGTACACTCGGCAAGCAAACTGACAAAATTACTCACACTAGAACCAGCCTAAGTCCCAAACTGATATTTTCCAAAACAAAATCCTGAGTAGGTAATTTAAGTGTCATTAAAAGGCGCAACATAATTATTGTATGAGGTTAGAATGAAAATGTTATTAATCAGGTCATGAGTAGAGTGAAGTCGTGGTGTTTTACACCTTAGTCAAGATTATTTTACTTGTATCGAGGCACCCTGTAACTTGATGAGGGAAAAACCGGAGTGTCCAGAAAAGTCCACACACCTTCAGGAAGCAATTTAACTTTTTCTTACACTAGGATCTTCTGAATAGTCTGTTGATGACGTGGTTAACACAAGAGTTAATCAGACGTATGTAAAGATATTCCGTTGATATTATTTTAATGAACGTTATAAACAATGTAAAAACTCCCGGGAAAATAACACGAGTGTCTCCATGTAGTCAAAACGAAAATATAGTTTAAAAATAACATTTTGCGTATTTGCATGCTATTTAATGTTATCAATTTATTGTTAGGCTCTTTAAAGATGACGCATCTGCAAAAGCAAAGTTTTCGCGTATTGGAGATCCTGGCAGTAAAGCTGAAGCTATGAAAAACTCTAAGTTTGTTGGTCATTGTGCAGTGTTGATGGGAGGAATCCAGGTTCTGGTAGAGAATCTGTCCAACCCAGCTGCTCTGGAAGCGGTTGCTCGTAATCTAGCCGTTAAACACATCGACAGAAAAATGACTGCAGATGACTTCGGGGTAAGAATCAATATTTTGGTTTTATGCATCGTTTTCTTATATTTCGTTGTGTATATATAATACCTGAAGTCGTTTTATGAAAATATATATTACTTGCAATTGTGTATGGTATCGATTTAATAATGAAGTATATAGTAGTTTAAGTCTTTAAAATTCAAAGCATTAATTATCAAAACTTAAATGGACAAAAAGCCTGAACGAGTTATCCATAGTACTAGAGCAAAACGATTTTATATCAAATAAAAGCAAAACTAATTACATTTTTTATTTTTCAGAAAATCTGCGGATCACTAGACAAATTATTGGAATCTAAGGGTGCTGGAGCTGATGCTAAGGATGCCTGGAGAAATCTTATCGCTGTTGTTCAGGAAGCCATGCGTGAATAGACTTCATGGTGAAGGACACATTCTTCAAGTGAACATTTGTTTCTTCTCGCGATACTATATTAGCGACATTACAAACCTTCAGCTTCATGACAACTGGCGTTATTCAAGCTTTATGCAAGCACATGTTAAAATGGACAGATATTTCTCCATAATTAAGCATGAATGAAGACATTAGGGCATTCAGTTTTTGTAACTCTCGTGTGCTTTTTGAGTTCATAGTGCATGTCGCATGAAAATATAATCAGAGGTACGACATGTTGAAATTTGAATACAAACTAACAATAAATATTCAAAAGCTTTTAAATTTAACAATGTAAAGCAATGTTTCGTTTAATTTTTGAAATAAAAGTTTTTAAAATTAATGGGTTTCTGTACAATATTTGATTAATTTATGGTACTTTTTGTAATAATAATTTTATCTTCGAGTCTACAATAACAATATTTTTGAGTTTCCAAAAAAAAAAAAAAAAAGTTGCAAATCGTGTTTTAAGTTTTATTTTTGTTGACACGTTTTATATTTTAAAACATTTGAAGCTCCTTAATTAAATATGTGCAGCTGATAAACATATCCTTGGTTAAAGCCAAGTAGCCTAGACCAAGAAACAGTAAATGATTAAATGAACTCATTAAGAGAATAATTACATGTAAAAAAATAGAGACCACTGATTACTATTCTTCCTACGGCGGACAGATAATGAATTTGATATATTCGTGGCAGACGTTTTACCTTGTATTAAGAGTTGAAATTTTCGGTCGGACATTTTTGCCGCATGTTACTAGGAGTATACTTGTTTAGGCGTTTTGATGCACGTTAAATATTTTGGTCGGATGTTCTGTCGCGTGTTTACCGACAGTGTTGGGAGTGTTGTAATAAAACTAGATACGATATCTTTTTAGGAGCAACCTTTTTATCCAGTAAACTCAACGAAAGCAATGTTTTGATATAATAGTATATTCTCTCAAAAACAGGAGAAGGTTACATTTACATCAGCAAAATGCATCTATTTGTTTTTTATTTCTGAAGGGTTTTTTTTTTTGTCCCACCAGCAGTTCATTTTCCGGCGGTACCGGTGTTCAGACACATTCAATACAACATCATATTTTATTTTTGTTTCTTATAATACCGCTTAAGAGCAGTGTCCTGTCATTTGTGATGAAGGGTGTTGTTGCAATATTGCAACTTCATCATGGCAGACTGGATGAATATTTCCAATCAAACTAGTGATAATATAACTTCTGACCCACATTCTACTTTACTGATTTTTCAGCATCTCTTCAATGTTGATTGTATATTATAATTTTGTTTCATAATAAAAATTAATTGGTTCTAATTTAGTTTAAAGTTATAAGATCGTTACGATGCAAACATATTTGTAACATATGTTCTGAATTAACGGAATAAAAAAAATCCCCGACTATATATCTGCTAAATCTGCCATTTGCATAGTTCGATATAACTCGCAGTTATGCCCCGGACGTCCCAGAATCTATAGAGGCGTGACGAGTGCTTGCTTACATATTGCACTTCTTTGTTTGTTTATCAGCCTGTTACTAAGTGTTATAAAACACTGCACTCATGCAGCACTACAAAACAATGTTTTTTTACAATCAATGCACAACCTATGTTACATTTGTGACAATGAAAATACTTTAATCCAACATAAATGTAGAAAATATTTATAGTGATTTTACAAATGTGTTCATTAAACAATATTTACACGTAGGCCACTGACGATATCGTTTTGCACCGAATCACATGTGATTATACATGAAATAAAAGATCAGTTGAATGACTAACTCTGGTATCTTTGATACGAGTAAATGACTGACTACACAACCTGTTATTAAAAAAACCCAGCTTTTTAAGAAGTTTTAATTTGGAAAGTGTCTCATCATGAATACTCCATTTATAAAGCTTGTATTGTTTAGATAGTTAAAAATCTAAGAATCTCAGTTGTCGTTAAAGGGCGTTAGAGAAATGTACATAATTAGTTGACTAACCGTTTGCAATGTTTGTTAAAAACAACAAACTTTTTATAAAGTCTCCGATTTCAACGTCTTTTAATAGAGTCACCGTTTTTAAAGCTTACATGATTTAGGTACTTTAAAGGAAGCTAACAATCTCAGTTGTCGCTAGAAGGCGTTGAAGAAATGCTAATAGTGAATAATTGACTAAAAGATCTTTGCAGATGACCACATCCATATACAAGCATTTAATTAATGTATCGACGAAGGTATAAATCAGTCCATCTGAATTTAAACCCTTTGAAAATAAACTGCAGAAATTGATTTGGAAATTGTAGGGTTCAAACTCAAGGCCCTAAATTTCTGCTTATCCGAATAAAAAAGGATATATTGTACAGAGTTATATGTAAATAATTACAAATTTTTGATATTGAATAATCGGAAAAGCAAGTTTTATATAGCTTGGACCTCTGATGTAATGTTTACTAATGACAATGATAGATCATTAATTGAAATAAATAAATAAATAATTAAATAAATTTGACTTACTTATTGCTATCAATTGTTCAGTCGGATTTAAGCGAATATTCATTATTCATAGTCATATATTTATTAGACTTAATTTAATGTGATATAAATTGCTTAACGTCCAATCAACAAGAGCAAGGATAATCAATTTCAATTTCTAGGGATTAATCTAAGATCAAATTGACGTGACGTGAATGTATATTATGGTCTGCCTTGATTCAGCGTGCATTTTTTGTTAAGATGATCACCCAGTCAGTATGCCGCAGACAAGCTTACAGTAATATTACTTTCCCAACCATTTTTTGGCACCGGGTGAACCAATCGATACTCTGTCCTCCTTAGACAATGTAGCAGTATCTCAAATTTAAAAGTTTTACGCATTATTCAACCGGGGTTTGAACCCACCGACCTCCCGCTCTCGAGGCAAACGCTCATGATACCACTTATCCGCCGAGGAGGTGGAAAAAAAAAACAAAAAATAAAAACAAAAACAAGAATGGAGTAGAGCAGTATTGTTTCAGAACCTAGTCAAGATCTTTGTCATGCTGTCGATGCGATCAGTTTAGAGAACACGAACAACTCTTTCCGGGAAAGCAAACATGACAAACTTGATCAAATTAGAATCTGTCCTGGTGAAATTCGAACTTTTAAAATGAACTGCGATCTGCAAGTTGATGTTTTCCCGCCATTCGGTACTTCGGAAATTAAAAAGTGCGCACAGCATCCATCAGGTTATTTCTCGATGACTCGAATGAAAATCAGATTCCATGCTTTAATAACAATTTTTCTTATGTAACTTTTATTTGAATTTTAATTCTATATTAACATATTATGTGACTTGCCATGCCTCATGTAAAAATTGAAGTTACATTTGTTACTCCTGTTCATTTCATTTAGCAACACTGAATATAGTACAATTTGAATAAAAAAATATAAAATATAATTTGACGGGACCTACAACAAGTTCATAATATACAGAAACGTTTAACTCAGTGTAATAGTTTTGCTGTCACATTATGAATAATTTAGAATTGACAGATTTATGTTAAATTACAAGCGTTATAGGTCTCTAAATGTCAAACTTAAACATTGTTTAACGTAAAGTAAGGATGTGAAATAGACAATGATTAGGTAAGGGATCAAAGGTGTAATCAGGGACAAATCAGTGCGTTTGTATTATCAAAAAACTGATGAGAACCATTTTATATGTACTTTTACTAACAATTTTTGAAAAAGTAACAATATCACCCCCGTGTTACAAAACACCGTACCTCATTTATGTACTTTACTTGGAAAGATTGAAAAAAGTATTAAAAATATCCCAGTGTTACACCTAAAAGTCCAAAGATTTAACTTTTATATACTTCATTTACAAAGATTAAATTAGAACAGTGTATGTATGTGTGCCATACCTGCATTTATGCACGTGCTTAAAAGTTGTCAGTCAAAGAGTTATCCGGTAGCACTTTACGACTGGTCATGCACTGAAGCATTTTTTCTTGTGTAAATGTATGTTATGACTTGCTTCAATGTTCATTTCTAATTAAGTCAGAAGTGAAAAAAAAAACTGTTATATATTCCACTTTTTTGCTTATGTTTGATAAAGGTTATGCCAAATTAGTATTAACAACACCAAAAACAGCAACAACAACAACAATAATATGATAATAATAACAATGATGATGATGATGATGATGATGCTTATTCAGAAGGCAATAGTCTTAAAGATTTAAAACATTTCTATATCAAGTGAACCAATAAACTGGACAAGTTAACAGTTTGCAGATGCGTATTGCCTCTTCAGATAAAAAACGATATTTTAAAAAGGCTTCTAGCTAAGAAATAGTCAATTTTCCTTAAGTAGTCTTCATAACGTCTACCATTGGTCAAGGTTCTTTCATTTAAACTTTAAATGAAGGCGGTCAGGTCTGGGATGGTAAAGGAATTCCAAGTGCCCAGAGAAAAAATCAAGAGGCTGGCAAACTGGCAAATTTTCTCACAACAGTAACTGTCCGAGCAGGCTATTGTAAGCACTTGGTTTCTGTCTATGCTTTAGACCTCTCGAATATCGAAGCCATTAGCACCGTGAATATTGAGGATAAATTGGCGTTTTTAGATAATTAAATTATGCACTTCTGTATAACTGCCGGCTTCTGAAATGTTCACATGTATGTTTCCATGCAAATGACATCAATATTCTCATTAGTTACATAATGACATCACGTGAAAAATGTTTTCTAAAATGTCAACGAAAATATGGCCATGGTACAAACATTATTGGCTTTTTACCTTCAAACATAATACAATGTTATTTAAAAAACATTATAATAATACTACCAATTCTAACACTAGAAATTTTAAAAAATGCATCTCGATATAAGAAAACAGATACATTTTGTGTAACAGTAACCAATCGTTATTTAGTCCCTTCATAACTTCTCACTTCAGTATTTTAAAGTTTTTAAGTCCATTTCTTTTATAATTCATACCACTGCGAAGCTCAGTTGGTAGAGTGCTCACTTCGTTAGTTGGAGGTCATGGGTTCGAACCCCGGCCGGGTCTGACCAAAGACTTGAAAGTGGGTAGTGACTGTTTTTTCGCCAAATACTCGTCATTATGAAATGAAAGTCACAGTTCTTTCGGATGGGAACATAAAATAAACGAGCTCCCGTGTCATGGCAGGCGTGGCACGATAAAGAGCCCTGCTGTATAATGCCATCAGAGAAAAGCACAGGCAAAATTTCTGCACTTTCGCCTATAGCTGGCGACGTCTCGATATAAGTGAAATATTCTTGACTGAGTCGTTAAACACCATTACTCAACTCAACTCTTTTTCAATGTTTTATAAATACTCTTCAATATATCGCTAAAACCCGTTCATAACGACAAAATATTACAGAATAAAAAGAAGTAATGGATAAAGGTTTAACTGTACTTCTTATGATGAAAACTATGTTTAAATAAAATGATTCATGTCCAATGCATATCTGATAAGATTTACCTTCGTTAGCTGTCATTTTAAAGACTTTATATGGAAATGCTGACGTGCATTTATTCATTCTTTTATTGCATGCTAAAGGATGTAAGTTGGTATGTGCATTAGGTATTTAAGTAAGAGAAAATTTTAAAACGATTAATTAATTATATTATGTGACATAATGAATAAAAATAAGATTTTAAATAAACTATGAAAAGGTATAAATATTGGAAAAACCCTGAAAATGAACTTTAATTAGGAAATGTAAATCTAACCGTCTCTAGTTTCTTCCACATTGTGTAAAACTGACATCGGAAACATAATGTTTAACTTTATTTACAACCAGTAATAAGGATATTCAGTCATTTTGCGTGCGTTTTCAAGCCAAAACTGATTGTTTATTTACAACCATTTTTCCATCTGACTCTGGCCGATTCGAATCCTTAGAGTCAGTCTGCCCCAGTTGGCCCTTGTTTTTTCCTTTGCAGAATCTGTTGTCGTTCTCGTACGAAAACTTTTCTTTCTGCTGACGCCATTGTTTACATACATGCAGACCTTCCCTTCCGCGAATGCTCCGAGCTGTTAAATAATCATTTTATCAAGTAGCCCAAGCTTTTAGGATTTCCATTTATTGGAATAATAAGAGTGAACTTAAGAAAATGAATCGAAAAGATCTTCATAAAAACTAATAGATATTTAATAGAAATATTTTTAGAAAAAAAAATCTCAATTATTGGTAAACATAATGCAGCTTTAAAATGGGAAACCGACACAGTTTTTTTTTTTTAAATTTCCGACAAAGAAACATGTTTAAAGTGACCAATGTATACCCTTTTAATTGCAAGAAAATTGTAGTCGATACATTTCAGTTATTTCGTAACAAAGTATATTGAGAATGAAAGTGTCTACGCCCTAAAAAGATAGCAAGGTAACATTCGTGTTATGTAATAACTAAATATTTTAATTTATTTTATAAACGTCGAGTAGATACTATTGACTTTTAATTGTTAGAACATTGCGAACTAACCTAACCCTGCTACAGAAGCCATTACACTTATTGGAATCTGATAGAAGTCTGGAATTTTACAATTACTGGATTAAATATTTTTTCTTGCCACAACATCAGATGTTTGTATTTATTTTTACAAAGCAAAGGTGTTTACGGTTGTCAATTACAGTCATACGAAAACACATCTTGTCATATTTTCCATTTTTTTGTTATTATGTAAAGCAGCTCAGAGACGACATGCATGAAAAAATATGTAGCGTGCTCACGCAAAGGTACCTTGTGCTGACTCGAAAGTTATTGCATGCTCACTTAAGATTTAGACAATTTTCACATAAAAACGCAAAACAATTGTCCACCTCTGTGCCGTGGTAGTTAAAAAACTAGTACTAAATAATAGTAAAAATACTAATAAATAAATAAATAAATAAATAAATAAATAAATAAATAAATAAAGATAACATGCAAAAACATGAAGATCACAAATAATGATTGATAGTCAATATTTTTGTGACAAGAGAGAGTTGGGGAGCAGTTTAAATATATTTTGTGCCTATTTTGCTGACATGACCGTGGAAGTTGATACGGTGTATTTTGATTCGATGGAACACTGTATTTGTTCACTTTATCCTATTTGGAAAAGCCGTGATTTTTAGAACATATGGTTGTGGTCGCAATTTGTTTGTCTTTTTCGTCTAGTTTGTTGGTTTATTTCGTTTATTATTTCTTACTCTTTGTTACATTAGCAATAGCACAGAAAGTGTTTTCAGCTGTAAACGTTTTGCATCCTTATCTAAAAGATGGTTTTATTTTTTCCAACGCATCAGTGGTACGAGTACATAATGTTTGAATTAAATTCTTATATTTTAATCATATTGACCATATCATTTTATTACTTTACGCAATTACCTATGTATATATAAAATGTATATTTACATGTAATAACATTATGTCATGAGCAGAATTCCAAATTTTTACAAAAAGAAATATTCAATATTCTGCATATAACAGTTAGAATGAATATGTAACAAGATGGCATTTTTGATTATTATCAACACTAATTTTAGCTTGTGTTCTATTCATTTCTAATGCCGATAATCATTCGCTGAACATTAAAACGGTTTGTATTTCACGATTCCTGGTTGTTAATATTATATTCCCGCGTTTCGTTAGAATACCGGGAATTATTTTTCTGTACGTTACGAAATGACCAATGATAATCTTAGATCAAATCACGTTATATATCGGTGTTTAGGGGTATGTTAGAGAATTGTTTCATTCTAGGTCGGACCTCCGCCATTGCGGGTAATATTTTCTTGTTTTTTCTTTGTTTTATGTTGCAAAATATTTTTAAGCGTAGGTTCGAACGCTTCTCATGAACCGTTGACTGCATAATCTTCGAACACAGGTTTTTCAGAGTAATTTCTCTGGTTTTTTCCTGGATGGTAGCACCGGTTATGATTGAGTCTTTATATTCATTTAGTTTCTTTTGCTAGGATATTTGTATTATAAAATTATATACAAGTCTTTAATGTTTATAAAATGTATATAAAGTATTACATATGAGAATAAATATGTCGGTTGCTATACGGCGTGTCCGGCTGTTTATACGGCGTGTCCGGCTGTATCCTATGTATGAGTTATGTTGTATCTAAATGTGTAGTATAGTAAAGAAATAAGAGGAATAAGTTGTATATTAAACACACCACTTCATATAACTTTGTTATTCTTTTCAGTGTATGTCTAATTCAGGCTTTACATACAGTTTATGATTATCCAGCTACCCATTTCAAGTCAGATGTAGGTCATTGTCTACTTCATGAATGGTTTCTGTCTTGCATGATTGTGTTAAGAAAACAGTTTAGGTCTGAATACGTACTTTATTAATACGATTGCTTGAATTGCAATAAGGGTTGGGGCACTTTGTGTCATATAGAACGACTTTTGTCTTGTAAAGAGTATCGACTGATAATTTGAAGTGGGAAGTGGTATGCTACACTCGGTCAGCTAGCTTTTCTTAAAACTCGCTCTAAGTACAGTGCAAACAGTGAATTCCCAATTAGCTAATTTCACGTATATATACACAAAATTGTTCGTAGATTAATGTGTAGGTGTTTTAAAACTCAGTGTATGATCGTAAAAATTGTTGATGCAATAGACCATTTATATCATTAAGTGCGGATTAGCCTTAAAAAAACTGTTGCTTTCACACTGTTACATTGTGAATGAATGTAAAGCTAAATTTTAAACAGGTTAATAGTTTTAATTGCTCCATACTGTAAAATGGTTTAACGTTGAAAGACTATCGACTAAGTTACCCAGTGATCGGATAATATGATTGCTGGAGTGGTTGGCTTGTCTCTGACTTGGTGAGCAAACAACTTATCAAAAAGTAGTTCCGAGTGCGACTGATCATAAAACACTTGCATATCTCAAACTTACACGAGCTTGTTCTTAGATTGAATCATAGAGATTAATAAACTTCCTCTCGTCGCGGATCTCTAAAAAATGCTGATATGACGTTAAATAACATAACAACTAAAACTGCATAAAACAATTAAAAAATATAAATTAATATGTATGTCATCAAAGGAAAACGTTACAAAATTAAAAAAAACAATAATACAAGCACCTTACGATGTCGTTAATTTATGAATTACTGAAACTGTTTTTACAATGTCTAATTAATTAATTCTGTAAATGAAAAATGTAATGTTGTCATGTTGTGTGACTTATGTCTATTTTGTTGGTGATATGACTAGCATGTGTTGACTGGGAACCTAATCTTTATATCCTGACATGACATGCATTCATTCATTTATTTTTTATCACACGGCTTACTAATAGTCTCAGTGGGTTAAAAGTTTTTCTGAAAGTAAAATTAAAACCGATTTATCATTTTATTTCTATTTTGTTAAAAATCAATCTTGAGATTTTGACTTGTTAAATATTCTGTTCCATGCACATAAAAACAAGTAATTAAATGCTCTTTACTGCAAGATAAACAAAACAGTTACCGATAGTCCTTTACACTTTAAACGTCCCAGTATAATAAGTATTATGACACAATACAAATAAATGACTGAAACAAACAGCACAAAGCAAATTAAAAGTACTGATTATACAAATACCAACTTTGGATAGGCATTAGTGTAAATGTTCAGTGGCCCGTTTTTCAACTAGCGTCCATTAATACTCATATATATATATATATACAATGTGTGTGTGTGTGTGTGTGTGTGTGTGTGTGTGTGTGTGTGTGTGTGTATAACTACGTTCGTGTATGAAAAATGTAAAATCTAAACGAAAAACTCTTTATTGTAAATTTTTACAATGCATAATTATAATTATTAAAGAGTTAGAACATATCATAGCTATTTATTAATCTATAGTTTTTTAAATATATTGTGTTAAATATATATTAAAAATCAAAACATTGTCTTCATCATCTGTTTTGATGTAAACTAGCGGAAACTCAAATAAGCGTACCCGGACCTTCGGTAAGCAAATTAACAAACTTTTATACAAAAAGACCTGCCCAAACTGATTTTGAACATAGGCTTTGACAGGCGTAAGAGCGTTTTATAATTATCAAGCAACAAGAACCCACGAAGAAAACGAAGACAACGTTATAATCTACAGATATTATCGGCAAAAGGTTTGATTAATGCTAAACAAATTAGACTGTTATATAGAAATAATGATTTAAGTTGGCCCATTATAATTATCATATATAACATCTGATTTTTAATCGGTTGATTGAAAAATGAACTAAATAGACGCTGTGCATAGAGTACACTCTTACGTAATTCGCTATTACATAGTGCGTACAGTGTAAATGAATTCATTACTTAAATTAATGCAAAATAATATTAGGTCCTTCTGATGTGAAAATCAACCAAACTGTTTTTCTTGAATGTTAATAACTAATTATTTTCTATTTCGTCTCACTTGGTTTCACATTTTTTGAACATCTGTTTTTCTTATTTTGTTAAATTACGTGAAAATCAATTTGTTGCCCTTCAGTATTATCTAAATGATTTCTGAATTTCATTCTTCATCTCTTTTCAAGGATTTTTTTTTAGTAATTTTTAGAGTTTCACTTGCGTTTTTTTTAGTATTGTGAAATCTTATCTAAAGTCTTTTTATGAATACTTGAGTATTTAAATTAGATGTTTTCAAACTTTTTTGGCGACAAAATCACAATTTGTGTTCCTATTTCTTCCATGTTGTGTTACTGATCATTTACGGATTATTTTGTCAATGTTGATGTTGACGGAATTGTATGCCAAGTTATAAGGTGATTATATTTGTGGCAACTATAGTAATTGCAAATGTAATTTTCTCATTGGAACAATACATTTTCGAATTAATTAACAGGGTTTCAGTGTTCGAGAGCCGGTTATAGTTAATACACAAGAGATGTATTATGATAGATAGGTAACAGTCGAAAATCTAAAATTATGACAAAAAACACACATTTACTAATTTAAATTTATAGAGGTGTTAATCATGAAAAATGCTTACAATAGCAGTAGAAAATGATAATAAATTGCGATAGATATTTATTTTATAATTATTTCATATGCCTGAAAGCGTGGTGGTATATCCCTGATAAAATTTTCAAAATACACGTGGTGTAATAAAACAGACTGTAGATATACTGATTTGACACATTGAAACCATTGATCAAAACAGTTCATTAGAATGATTAGTAAAATATTATCTAATGACGTTAGTCAACCGCAAGTATTTAAAGATAAAGAGAACGATCAATTTTGATTAACTTGCTCTCTGTTACAAAAGTTTTTAAAAACATCCGCACATTTTAATCTTAATAGAGCAGTTTCCTGTAATTGGAATGCCATTGTAGTCTTTAGTGATGTATCATTTGATGTCAAGGATTAAATACGATAACTGGTGTAAATTAATTCTCATAAATGAACAATATTAAAAAATGTGCATACGTACTTTTGGAACAGGCTGATAGCACTAGTTTAATGTGCGGATGAATACATTCCACCAGTGTCATATGTATTAATGTGTCGCAATCTCGGAGTCAATAACGGTTATAGTTGGTAAATCGTAACGAATGTAAGTCTTTGTGTTCTCTTAGCATGATAATTTCTTAGAAGAATAAAAATGACATAAAATAGGTAAAACCTAATTTCTATGGTAAGGACAATTACTGTTGTAAATTATTTAGGCATCATAGTGCACAAGTAATCATACTACAAGAAATGTTTAAAAAAATGAATAAAAACGCTGTATAATAAACCCTCAACCTCTACGATAAATTGTTCGTTATTTCTCTACATGATTATTTATCGCAGCATATTAAAAATATACGAACTTTCTTCTTTTTTTACACTGTTGATTTTAGGGCAGGTAAAAATTCCCCTCTCCAACTTTAATCAGAGACTAGTCGTTTAGAAAAACCGATCTTATTCTCATAACTGTGTAACGTACCAAATTACAGCCTTATACATTGGTGCAATATGTTTTGTTCGTTTAGATTTGTATAGTCAGAGAACATTCGGTATAGCGAGTCATAATTATGACAAACCGTCTTATATGATTGTTATAGCTTGATTTGTTGATGAGGCAGAATTGTTCTCATTTTGTACGCGTACAGGCATTTTTATAATAAAGTCATTTAGTTTACAAAATATCTGCATTTTGTGGCGCAAGAAAAAAACTTCTTCTGTTGAAAGATAAGGATTTCCAAATCCTTGTTTTTAAAAATTTTCTCCAGAACTAGACAAGCCTCTTTTGAAAAATATAGACTTTATTAGAACCTAAATAATGATAGATTATATTTATTATGGCTCTGAAAATTCAAACATTTCTTTAAGTGTCGAAAAAAAAAAACTTACAAGTCACAGTTATTTGAACAACAATCGATTTCTTTTTTTTAATCAAATTTGTTCAAGAATTGAAATGTTTTAAAATATTGTTTTTAGTTTATATGAATAACTAACCTAACTCACATTGAATAACCAAATATTGTAAGTAAGCCCATTATGATTATTTGCCATTCAAAATTCTGGTATCCACATCGACGCCATTTCAAAACAGTTTAATTACAACTATTATATTTCCATTTAAAATTCTTTTATTTGGTAACTTCAACAATAAATTTAACCAAATGTACATTGATTATATTTAGCCGTGAACTTTAAAGTACGTTGTTATTCTGATCACGCTATTTACGTCCAAAGATATTTATAGCCAAACAAATCCCAAAATGCCAAAATGCCATTTTTCTCCAACTACGGTAAACAGGGGTAAATAGGAAACACACAAGACAATTGACTATCAATATAAAAAAACACCTATTTATCAGAATCCCTTACTAAAAATTACGTTACATATGTCCATTGTTTACAGCAACTATATGTATATGTGACCATTAAAATGTCAAATTATAGATTGAACTCTTAACCATTTACACGATTAGGTAAGATAAAGCAGAATCGGGACAAATGATTTCCTAAATTTGAACACGTTGTATAATAATTCAGGGTCAATCGGACCATTGGTGGATCCGTAAGTAAATGGTTATTTGTTAACAATTACTTGTTTTTATCTACATGTCCAAAACGGGTAGTTTCTGTAGATTATATTGAAACGTGTTACTCTTTTATAATTGTTTCAATGTCAGCGTTTTAAAAAAAATAATAAATTCAGGTTGCCATAACAATATAAAAATTTCAAAACCTTTTATGTATCTTTTATATATCGTAACCAATGATGCATACTTTTTATAGGACATTTGTAAGATAATTTCGTTTTACAAAAACCTCCAACAGAGCAAAGCGATCAGGTCCAAACCGCGATGTGTGTGTGTGTGTGTGTGTGTGTGTGTGTGTGTGTGTGTGTGTGTGTGTGCAACATGATAGCTCTCAAGGTTTGTGCTGGCTAGCAGCATTTTTATTAATATTTAATTATATAACTTAATACTTATAGAAACAGAGAGTAAAGTCATGACAGAAAAAATAAAGGCCGTGCAAAAGCATAAAATATTTTCATTTATTAGCAGATTTGTATCAGCAATGCGGTTTTGCTTAGGATACTGTCTGCTCCTGATTTGCTTACCATTTGCGTACAGCTATCCTTGCGCATGCATCCTAACTGATGGGGTTTATCTAAAGTCGGGCGAAACATACAAATCTTTAGAAGTAGGAAAATGTTACAGATATTACCAAGACTCTACAACGCCTATTTTAAAGATACAGACTGATGAGGTAAAAACGTCAGTGAAGTTATATTCTTTAACACCCACAATTTATTTGTAAACCGAGGCGGTGATTTTATGGATGTTGGGAAACCAGATTTACTGAATAAATCACCGACTTTCGGAAAAATTACTAGATCTATCTCAATTCGATTCGATATTCATTGTGAGAGGCACTAAGTTCAGTGAGTGGACGCGCTTACAACAAGTTAACAGACAGGTGTTTTTCCACATTATAGACTCGGCAGACAAAAGTTACAACGTTGTCCAGGCGTCGTCCCGTGACTCATAAACCAGTTCATTGCATTGTTAATTCAAAAACATCGTACATTCAGTAGTCTTAGTCCTGACAGAGTGCAGAATTATCCAATGAACCAGGACACTAGTTCGTTGCACTGTTAACCTGCCCTATTTACGTCGGTACCTTTTGATTAGTCATAGGGATGCACAGGGGCAAGTCTCGCTCATTGACATACCCCGTAACCTAACCGTGGCTTGGACACATCAGTTAAAGATATAACTACTATATCAACATTGTCTCTAATAACTGTCTGGTTAAATACTTTGTAATTAGTTCGATTTTGATGAGAAAATAAAAATATACCAAATCCTCGTAAAAAGTATTTACTAAGGATGACAAGTAACAATTACAAAGGCTCTGAAACTACTTTACAAATAAAACTAAAAATTAAACGGAAAATAACATTGGAAATAATAAATAATATAGGCTGCAATATACAATAATGATAATACTGTATTTATAGATGGCTGGTTTTGTGATAGATTCACCAAAAATAAATAAAACAACATGCAATGAAGAATCAAACACAAGTTTAAGAAGTATGAATACCTCTCTCTCTCTCTCTCTCTCTCTCTCTCTCTCTCTCTCTCTGCATTATAAAAGAATACATATTTAGTACCATCAATCGTCTTTGACCATATCACTGTTATATGTAAATAATTTTTTGCAATATCATTTATATACAATTCTTCCTAAGGAAATTGCGTTTAAGCAATGTGCCGGATGTTACAGTGACACATATAGTTCAGAAAAGATATGGCGTTATCTTAAAATTGTTCCCGCTTGCTGAAGCAAAAGTTTTCACACACGCTTGCAAAAATATTGAGTGCGCGTGAATGTTTTCACGTCTTTACGTGAAAATTAATTATCGCGTGCTCCTGTGAAACCTTTTCAATGCTCGCGTATAAAATTTACGTGCTTACGCGAAAAGTATCTCTTTTGTGTAAGCCCACAATAACTTTCATGTGAGCACGAGATGTAAACTGTTTATGTTACCTTCGTGTCACATAGGATGTTGTTATCCTTGCTCTAATTATTTCTAAAAATATAGAAATACCTAATTAATGTTTGATAACTCTTATTATTTTAAGTCATGTTATTTAATGTGAGATATTTAAACTGATTTGATTGTTACAGTTGTAAAAAGGTGGAACATGTATTGTTACTCTGACAAATGTCGCAGATGTAAATGTCGTAAGTTACATTATTATTTTATTATATATATTTTTATGTTGTCGATGAACTGTAACTAAATACGTAAAAATAACATTACAAAAAATAAATATGGTTCAAAATACATTTTAGTCATAATTATATACTTTTTTAAAATCTCAAACAAATACTCTATCTTTCAAAAACTTAATGTAATTTCTCAATTTATTTTTATCATAAACATTGGGACAAGACCATAATGATAGTAGACTTATCTCCCTTTTATTGTATTCATCAAATAATCATGACTTTTCAATCCGTTATTTGAAGGCTTGAATTTTTATTTTTACTATATTAACAAATTTCTGACGTCTTTATTAGTTGATTAATGTTCAGATTATTTCCCAATAAACAGTTGACCATTCCAAAGCACGCGCCGAATGTGATGTGATCAATAGTTAAAATGATACAGAACGTTTCCTTATTAGTATTAATCATTGTACAAGGCGTCCAATAAATGGTTCGAATACAAAATTACGTCCAATGATTAAACAATATTTTTATTTCATACAGATCCTGCAGAAGAAGGGCATTGTTTTGCCTGTAAATTTTGTCATTACATGCATTTGGATTGTAGTAAAGTCCCGCACTGTATGTATAATATAACCATTTGATTATATATAGATTTTAACTACTAAAAATAAATCTAAATACAAAATATTAAAAATCCATTGGTTGACAAAATTGATAAAATGTTTCAAAATGAGAAATAATTTCATGGTGCTGTAGCGACATACAACACATTGGTGACATTTTTCAATTCAATAGTGTACTCATTAGGTGTAATAAGAAGCGAACTTTATACAGTGATTTTGTTAGCCAGACATGTTAAAATACCCGATATAAATATATATACTAAACAAGCGTGATACTATATGCAATATACGATTTCAATACGGAATAATTGCAAACTAAATGAGTCTTTATATTTTATAAATAGCACCTTCATACAACGCCATAAACACCGCATTGCAGGCATTATCTGGTAAGGAATTTTTTCTTTTAGTTCCTTTTTATTTAATCATGTTTTATTGAATTTTTGACAAATATCTGTAAAGAAACGAAAAAAGGAAATGAAAATAGCATAAAGTCCTCTGAAGAAAGAAAACAGTGTATAATTACTCATTGCTTTTTATTCAAATTTAAAATTCAAATAAAAGTTACTACTGTTTTTGTTTCAAGATTACAATTAATGCACAAGCTAAACTTGAGGTCTGAAAACGTTTGCATCAACGTATTACAAAAAAACAAAGTAAAATTAAAAAAAAGAATGTTTTAAATGAACAGCCTTAATAAATCAGATATCTGTTCAATATAACTTTTTTTTTAAAAAAACTTTTTTTTGTATTTCAGGGTCAAATGAATGTTACACCAAACATTGTCATCTGTGCCACTGCTGTACGTAATATAATAGATCTTGGGTTATAATTATATACTAAACCATTTAGAAATGTCTGTCTTAAAATAACAATGTTTTATATATATATATATATCACCTAAAAGGTGCTATTGTGGCTTTATGTAAAGTTTCAAATACAACAAATGATTCAAAAAAGGGGAAATGTGTACTTGGCAACAACCAATGCAATCATGGATATACGCAATGCGATAAAAAACCAAACAAAACAAGACAAAAAAAAAATAATAAAATAAATAACGTGCACATTTTGAAACCAATAATCATAAAATTCTGACTTTTGACAATGCTCAGAGTATGAATTTAGTACTTTTGAAGCACAGAACCATCCTTTTTTTTCAACATATGCACACATTTAAAAATTAAAACTATTCCTTTTTTAAAACAAGAAAAATATTGATTCCTTAAAGTCTGATCACATCTTAATATTCAATTTAATATGTTTACCTTGGCTTCGCAGAAAATGCATTAAAATTATATTTGCTTTATTGTAGATCCAAATAGTCACCAAAATTGTGGAAACTGTAATGTTTGTCATTGGCAATTACTTTATGTGAACTGTGCTAATTATTCAGGTAACAATCTCTCTCTCTCTCTCTCTCTCTCTCTCTCTCTCTCTCTCTCTCTCTCTCTCTCTCTGTTGGTTTAAGTTATAAAGTTTGTACTTATTTGTTTTGATATTTTACACTGTGTTTTATTTTATCTCCTTACAGTATTTTTATTTCGTCCAAGTATTCAGCTAGACTTTAGTTTATAAAAAAAATATATTATGACAGTGGGCTAAATGAGTATATAATAACTTTGAAATCGATTATAAATATATGTTTGAAGTATGCATTTAGGGATTTAGCTATATTAAATCATAATGCTCAAGTTTACATAAACAATTATAGAATTTAAAATAAATTATCAATGAAAACATACTTATTTTTTCAGATCATAAGGCTTCAGCGACTCAAACGGTTGCAAAAACTACTCACAGTGCAACGTCTTCAACAAAAGTTACACTGATATCCACATCAACACACATACCTACATCAACGTCCACACCAAGTAAGTAAACATAGTGATAAAGAGAGAGAGAGAGAGAGAGAGAGAGAGAGAGAGAGAGAGAGAGAGAGAGAGAGAGCATTATCTTATTTCCACTTTTTGATTAAAAAAATGAAATCAGTAAATTTAATGCTGAATTTGTCTCCAAATGCCTTAGTGTTAGATAGTGTAATGCGATCTTGTTATATTTTGTAATTACATGTTTTTGTAATGATCTAAGAGATATTTGGGTTGACTTTTGTTACAAAACGTTCTATTAAACACGGACAATTCACAACGATAGGCGTTAAAAATATGCCTTCAGACTGATGAAAAGGTATGCCTATTATTAATGAATATGTTCTTTTATTCTGTATTTAGAACCAACAACAAATGCTCCAAGCACGACAACAGTAACACCTCATTGGATATCTCTTGGTTCAAGATCAACTCACCAACCAAAATGGATAACAGTTAAAGGGCATGTACTTAACAGAAACGTATATGAGAAATAAATATATTTAGTAACACTACCAAAACCTATCTTATAGAGAACAAATGCCGAAAACATATAAGAAACAGATTTGGACACTCGTAAAACCTCCCCATAGAGCTAGATACAAACATGGTGTAAACAGCCATACAAATTTATTTTGTCATAATCACCTTATATATTATATTTTATTATAATTGGTTGCAGAAACGGATGAGAACATTTCTGAAAAGGCAATTTTCCAGTCGTAACATTTAAATTTGTGGTTGAACATTTGAACTTGGCACTGTCAATTCAACAATGGTGACTTAGGGAAAATCACAAAAAATAATAATAATAAATAAATAAATATAAAAATAAATGAAATAAAAAAAGTTATCACGAATTGACATACAGCAGTATGGTTAAAATGCGATTTTAGTTCACCTTTGAACCCTTTAAGTAACCTTAGAGTATTGTTACATGATCATGAATAGGACTATAATAATTTGATCATTGATACAAGTCTTTCAAGTCAATTTCAGGTTTAAAGCCCTATTATTTATTATATATTTCTCATTTTTGAAAATTTATGATTGCATTTACCAAGATATGGCATCAGCAAAGTTTATCTTTGATATTCTTGTTCATTCAAATTAAAAAGCGCTAAACAACAATATTGCCGATCCTAATAAACTATGAAACTATGAGAAAAAAAATCATGCCGTCTACCAAAAAAAAAAAAAAAAAAAACAAACTCTTTTAAGCTTTATGTTCTATAGCAGAGAATATATAATAAAAAAGTTGTTTGCATCCTTTCTACCCATCTTTTAAACCAATGAGGAACGTCATATAGTCTTGACATCTGTAATATTTTTACATCTTAAACAATGTTCATTACTAATGCCTTCTCTTTTATTCACAGGTAAAACAGATTAGAAAAAGAGTCAACATTACATTGTGGTTTAAAATAAAGTTATTATTTTATTTTAGTCTTTGCTTCTTTTGAATGAAAATCCAATTTTATCATTTTGACAGCCATCAGTAATGGCCTTTATTCATATTCAGAAAAAAATGGCATCAGTCAAATGAGGGTGTCCCAAACAAAACAGAATGCGCTAACCCTTCCAAGCAC
This sequence comes from Tegillarca granosa, assembly GCA_029721355.1. Taxonomy (NCBI): domain Eukaryota; kingdom Metazoa; phylum Mollusca; class Bivalvia; order Arcoida; family Arcidae; genus Tegillarca; species Tegillarca granosa. The sequence continues at coordinate 36,920,164 of CM056604.1, forward strand.
CCGACCTCACTAACATGGTAGAAGTTCACGTGTTTAACTTATATTAAGTCACTCGTGTAAGATTGTGATTTGGACATGAACCGGCATGTTCGAGTTTTATATCAACAAAATTTTATTACTATTATTATGAGCATTTGTTTTAAAAAATAAATTGTTTTAAATTCCTTTGTACGATTACCATAGTTCTTTGTTCATTTCATTCTCAAAATTGACTTTCACGTGACGGGTGTAGCTAGCTAGACAGGAGTTTTTTACCCTACCGGAGCACCCGGCCTCACTTCCTTGATGGAAGTTCACGTATATAACTAAATTTGCCATCTTTCAAAGTTTTTACTTTGTTATTGGGATTGTGATCTGGACAAGGACTGGTATGTTTGTGTTTTATTATTATTATTATTATTACATTTCTAAAATGACTAATTCTATTATTTTTTCAAAATTTCTTCGACAAAAAGACAGTTGCAGAAGGAATGTAGCTTTATACATTGTTTATTGCAATTTCCATGTTGTTAAAAAGCACAGTATAAAAGTTTAATGGTAATGATTTAGAGAAAATTCTATAACGTGTATAGCATGATGCATTTCTGGGTTAGTCTAAGTAAGTTAAAATTATGTACTTTTTGATAAGGTTATTAACTGTAGATTTAATTGTTCAAGTTAATTAAACAGATCTACTAACGTCATAGAAGTGTGATTTAGATCTGGATTAGTTAATCTGTGGTACGCTGGGGCACTTAAGATAAGAAAGGTTCATTATTTGATTGATACGCTATAGACGGATATGTAAAGGTAGTGTTCAATCTGATTGTGTAACCAAGTGGTCTCCTAGTTAAGGTACTGTGGTACAATCACTAAAGGTTCTTTGAGTACTTTGTTTCTTCAAACAATTGTTGTAATTGCCCTGTTGTCGGTCATTCATATTTTTCGTACATTTTACATTTATTTCTTAAATGCATGTACAATAGTTGTTTACCTTGCAGTACACCATTCTATTAACATTCAATGCCAAACTCGTAATAAATGTATAAAATGACGTATTTGCAGAATGATTATGATGAAAATTAACAAAAGCTACTTGGCCATTATACACAAAAGAAACATGACATTAAATTAAAAAACAAAATTAATTAAATCAATGATAACAAAGAACAGTAAAATGCGGTGAAATCGCAAAATTTCTATTAACATGCAAAATCTAAATTTTAATAATTATTACGGTCTATTAGGTCAGGGATGATGGGGACTAATATTGTCTAGAAAAAAAAAACACCACTCTTCAACGAGTAACCTCTCACACTAAGACCTGCACGTGTTCGAATCAAACCTTAGCAATGTATTTGGTCCTGAAAATGTGATTTTCTTTAACAGCCCGCCCTTTAGGCTTGGATTTGGATTCACTAAACTAATCCAGTTTAAGGCCTACGGTGTTATATTTTTCTTCATATGAAAAAACTTAAATTAATCAAAGATTTTAGTCTTAGCTATATGATTTACTTTGAGTTACTTTATACATGTATTGAAATCTGTTTCAATACATGTATACACACGTAAATGCATTTCGTTATTTCTAACGATTGTTGTATCTAATTCTTTTACGATATTCTGCATAAAACATGTTCACTGTTAAAGGTCAATATGTTTAATTTTTTGATAACTTTAATGTATTGTAAACAATAAACAACAGCATACACACGGCAGACAAAAACCTGTACATCTGGTTGTATATTACACGGAATGTAAACAATATTTATCAAATTTAGTAGCCAACGAGCACAAATGGTTAAAAAAAATAATTTGAGGTTCAGCAAGTTCTATGCTGTGTCTTTATGATAACGACAATTTGTCTGATATATTGATTAATCTAAGATGATTTTTTGTAATAATACGATTACAAGATTATGTCACATGATATGTTATATTATACATTTTAATATTCAGGCGCTTATATTCCCAGAGCACAGTCTTTCGTAATTTGTGGAAATTAACGTGTTTAACTGAATTAAACAGTTTTCAAAGTTTTAACTTTGCTGTTAGGATTGTGATTTGGATAGGACCGATATGTTTGTGTTTGTCAAACTGCAATAATCCAAGCAAGTACGGATTTACATCAGAAAGTTAAAATATACATATACATAAATGCAGCCATAGTTCCAAGTGTAAAATACTATTCGTACTAAACATTCATTAAAGTAATATTTAGTTTTTATATATTTATATACATTTTCAAATGCGTGCCGACCCGATATAATGAAAATGGCAACGCAACGCTAGCATCAAATGAGGTAAAACTTGTTAGAAAATTTGTTTATTTCGTCATGTAATATTTTTATGCCATTAATATTATTTTCATGAAAAATTTCTCATTTATATTTGAACAATTTAGAGACTCTTAAATTCTTTGGTAGAGGAAAATATGCAAAAAGTTATGTTAAGCGTAAAGTTGATAATTTCTAGTGTTTGACTACAGTTGTTATAATTTTTAAAATGGTTGGGTAATTCTAGTGTTCTGCAATATGCACATACGGCACATCAAAATTTAGCAGGTATTTTTGTAAAATATATGCTAACAATCAAAAGCAAATTTTTCAATTATAATCCTTAAAATTATGCTACAAGATTTCTTTTTTTTTACACAGCTTTTTAAAAAGATTTTTGTTACGTATCAGTTACTTGGCAACAAAAATATTAGAGAAATTTTGAAAGTTTTAAAAGTGTTACGTTATTTAGATATATAATTAATGTATACATTTATTGACCGGAAACGGTCGAAGATTCGTAAACATTAAAAACAGCCGCTATAGACAGTTTTGTTGAAGCTTTGGGTCGGAACAATGGTGACTGCTGGCCGAATTGGACAGTGATCACCATATAGAGGTGAAATAAAGAACAGAATTCATAGGGGGTTATTAACAAGTGGCCGCTTATACAAGTGGCTGCTAACACAAGTTAAACTGTAATTTTTATTTCTTAAAATGCGGGATGTGGCATTTTAATTTAGTGAAGAATTTACGATGGTTGATGCTTTACATTAAGTACTCTTTTATTTAACAACATGTAACACACAAAAAAGATTCTTTATAAATAATACAAATGTTCTGAATATATTTCAAATGAATATATATCGTCCGCCGAGACCACTTATTGCCATAAGAAATTCAACTTTGTGTGTATGAACATTTTTATTATAAAGTATAACTAAAATGTATGCTTGAAGTGCAAAGAAAAGAAATTATTTTCATGTAAAGAAAATAACATAATAATTTTGTATTACTGTTAACATGCATACTCTAGATAAAAGAAACTTGACATAAAATTAATATGGTCAATGTATGTGTAAATTTTAAAAAAAAACCAGATCATTTATTGCATGCATTGAATAATAAATGAAATGAAAATATAAAAAAAAACAGATACATGTACAAAAGAATTTTATAACCGAAATCATAAAGGCAAAATATGTTAGTAGTACTAGTAGTTGTGGTAGTAGTGGTGGTGGTGGTGTTGGTAGTAATAGTAGAAGTATTATCTTTTTTCGCATACGGAATAACCAAACCTAAATCTCACCATTTGACCAATCGTCAATTTCAATGAGTGCGAAAAGTTATATTACAACGATTAGGTCCCGCTTGAATTTACACTTGTCCCGCTTGGTATTAGAAACTCTGAAGAGAACAAAAGTAATTAATCATGTGATGAATAAAAATGCTTTATCTGATTTTGCAACCGAGAGAGAATTATATTGTTAATTCTGTTGAATTATATATATACATATATCTGTTTACATAAGATAAATAATTTCTAATGTCGACAATTTTTATTTATAATAAATCTATTGTATAAATAACAATACACAATGAATTACAGATTGTGTGATAATTGTGATAGAAATCTAAAAGTGTAGACATAATTTAAGTGTCAAACTACTGTTTTATGTAATTTAAGTGCAAGCAGTAATACACCCATTTGCAAATTGTTAAACGTTTTCAGTAAAATCTGCAATATTTTTATTTATCTTTTTTTTTTTTTTTAAAAAAAAAAAAACATGCATTAACAACACCTAGAAAAGTGTCTACATTTGATGAATAGTGGACCTTTTACCAAATAAAGTGGTGTAATTATAGCACACTTAGTCGACCAATCTTTCCTCAATAGTGAATAATAACAGTGACAATCTGTGACCTTTTTCAAAACTTTTTTGTTAAAAAAATTGGTTTATCTGAACTAATCACTTATGACATTAAATGTAGCGTTAAAACTAATTGTCAAAATAACCCTTCATTCGATACATAAATTTTTGATTGTAAAATTGAAAGATTAATCAATTGGTATAAGAGTATTTGCACTAAAATTGGAACATACCAACTCCCGTAATTTAATGTCTCGTTTACGTAATTTATGTCTAAATATATAACACAAATATTTGTTAAATTTTGAAGTGCCGTGTGTACAAATTTCGTCAAATCATTTCTCATCATTGACACAAGGGGCCGAAAAGTTTGATAGATGAAAAATTTGCTAAATGATATATTTTCTGACAGTAAAACGTACTGCCTATTGAGTAATGGATACTCCCAGGGAGTTTACTCCAGCAGCAACGATACCCGCTCAAGGGTAGTTAATATATAACACAAATACCTGTTAAATTTTGATGTGCCTTTCAGAAGCAATGCTCGTTTTCGCGGTAACTTCAACATAACAAACAGAAGAAACCTTTCAGAATTTAGAGATTTTAACGACTAAAAGTTCAATAATTAGTGACGTATAATAAAAAAATTCTTTCAATCAAGTCGTAACGAAGGGTATCGATCGGTTTTTGAAAAAGTTTCAATTTTTAATTTATTTTCTCTTTTTCTTTTTTTTAATTTTTATTTTTTTTAAATAAACAAATAGCTTAGTCATTTAAGATATTTAAAACAAATATAAGATTTACCAAATTGAATTAAGGTATAGAAACCAAAAAGTTAACATCAATGGTTGATTAATTATTTTAAAAACCAATAAACGTTCTTTACATGTAATTGGTTTCTGACCACGCGTATCTACCTTATTGATTGATGATACCGACATTTATTAACAAGATATGTATTATAATTATTACCTTACAAAGTACATCCGAAAGAATTTAAAGGAAAATGTTGATCTGATTGTGTTACTAGTAACGTTCTGTTAAAACTCACTATTTAGAACCTAGTGTGTGTGTTTTTTTTATTAAGACCAAAAACTTTGGTATATTAATACTGTCCTTAATGAAACGTAGACCATTTTAAGTTCTACATAGAAAGTATTTTTTTAAAAATTGATTTACCTTGAAATGAAACACAAACATACCAGAAAATAATAATAATAATTTTTTTTTAAAAAAAACTTTGAAAACTGGCTTATTCAGTAAAACACGTGAACCTTCTCTGACGAAGTAAGGCCGGATTTTCCGGGTGGGAAAACACCTCCTGTCTAGCTAGCTACATCTGTCACGTGCAAAATAAAAAAAATAAAAATTGAGAATGAAAGGAACCTGGAACAATTGGAAGTCAACTATGTCCAGTAAAACTTGGAATAGAGTGACTTTATATTGTATTGACGGTCGTAAAAGTTTTTCAGGGCCTTCATTAGTATAATAATAATAATAATAATAATAATAATAATAATAATAATAATAATAATAACTTGCAATAATTGTAAACAGCTTCTCCCCGTAACTGGAACCTGCTTTACCACACCGTATTAAATACTTAACAAAAATACCTGCTAAATTTTGATGTATCATATGCTCACATTTTGGAAACTAATTTTTCATCAGTGACTGTGAAACATATACACCAGACGCAGGAGAGGTTAGAATATTACTGCAAAGAAACGCAAAGTTGACAATAGAAAAAAATTGAAATCATTACGTTTGTCGTATACTTTAAGATGTAACCTTTCGTTAGTGTCATAATTGAGGTACAAGCCCAAATATGAATAATTGCTATACCGATTGGTTGTTAGAAAATTATATTGCCAAATAAAACAAATATGTTGTCTATCAAAAACATTTTGTTGATGGTATCTTCAATATACTTTTGTTTGCAGTCTGTAAATTATTTTACAAAATAACCAGAATTTCTGTTGGTTACTAGATATTTATATCTTGGTTTACTGTTTTATGCAAAAGAATGAAAAGTGAATGATTTGTTATAGATGTTCTTTTAATTTAGAGGGATAGTAGTGTAAAATGTAGAAATATCTAAAGTTTTAATACATTTTATCGAAGATAAAGTATTAAAAACAAGATATTTAAGTAGTAAGTTTTGAGAATCCATATTTGGTTGAGGCCAGATGTAGAATAGACTTTTCCTGGACAAGACTAAAGGCCATCTTTGACGATTGTCAAAATTTGTGTTAGAATTACTGATAATGATTTATAGTTCATTTAAGGATCTGCTATATATTTTTACTTGTTTGGATTTTGGTGAAGTTTTAGAATCCAATTCAAGAATGGAAGGTGAAGTTCCTTTAAACTCAAAAGTAGCAAAATGATAAATTGAATTAAATTTTGGCGCAGCTCATAGGAGAATGACCCAAGATGAAGTCAGTCAAAAACATTTTCAAAGCGAAGTGATCACTGACAAGTAATGAATGAACGCAGAATAAATTTAATATGAACTGTAGTATTTCACATAGTCGTGCCGGCATTATTATTCATTTCCTTACAAAGTGAAAGTTAACGCAAGAATGGTCCTAGAAACCTAAATCTGCAAGACCGCTTCTTAAACTCTTAATGAGGGAAGAATCCTGTCTTTGGTAACTAAAGCTTCTACGTACGTTTCATGGATATTTACGAGAAACGAATACGTCATTTCAAACACATACACAAAAATCACCAATGTGCAATGGAAGTTTCCTTGTCTGAGTTCACCAAAGAAATTCAAACTAAATTAACAAGTATTTTTTAAAATATTTTTGGAATGTTGCGGGTCTTTACTGCAAAGCACTTTTCAGAACCACCATTTTATAAATTTTAAACCTGATAGAATTTATTTCAAAATAGCTTATTGTTTAAATTTCAGAACTAAACAAATATTGAAATGGTAAACCAAGATATTTTGTTCCTGTACTAAAGTACACAAGTTATATGGTGCTTCTTGCTTCAGTTTTAATTACTAAGCCTGAAATCAAGATTTAACTGCCAGCGATTATTTATTTTTAAAAAGACCAAATTCCTGTGCTTTCGCCTATAGCTGACGACTTCTCGATATAAGTGAAATAGTCTTGACTGGGACTTTAAACACCATTACCCAACTTAATTCTTTTATATTATGCTGAGCATAAATAAGGTGTCACACATTTTCTATACAATCAAGACTTGTTTCTGCTTAAGAATGTATTAGATGTAATGAAGACTAGATAAACAGTTCTAATCAAACCAGATATTGTAAGCTATTTGGTTTGATTCAGTAGATTATCAAACGTTTTCTCAAAAATCACTCTTATTAACACATTTATGGGCTTTCTGTTTTTGTTAAAAGATTAGTTTAAACAATGTTTATATTGTCTCTTGATTTTACATACAATTGTTTAACATCACAATAATACGTGATTCTGAAACAAGTGAGCTAAGGTATTTTCTTATGTAATTCAGTCTCCCTATGTATAATTACGATCATCAATGACCAATGATATAATTAAGATTATAAGTATTAATTTTAGAGCAATATATAAATAACATTGAACCTAAAACCAGAAAGAAGAAGAAAATAAAATGATGAAAAATGATGACAAAATCATGACATAAACATTAAAATGTAAAACGTTTAGATCGGCAGATTGAATTATGCACTTGTGATACATTTAATTTGGCAATTCCGTTCCATACTTAATTTAACATCTTCATATATAACAATAAATTAACAATAATGTTGTAGGGTAGAGTATTAATTGTAGCTTGCCAAATATTATGATACGATAGAAATTTTAAAAGGTAGTGGTGTGAACTTTCTAATTGACAACACAAAAAAAAAAAGAATTTTCTGCAAGTTTTTTCCTATAGAGATGTTGTTTTAGAGAACTATTCTCAAGTCTAGGTTTTGTAAGAAGAATTTGATCAGATCTTGAGCCTACGTAAAATCAATTCGGGACTTTCTTTTTAGTTTCTATAGATTTACAAAAGGCATTAAAAGACGAGTTCCTTATTTCAGTTGGTATTTTATTTCAAAAACGTAAAACAGACAGACGAAATGAATTGTAATAGTAATTAGTTCTACAAAGAATAGTTTCTATGTTTGATTGTTTTCTGGTGTTATAAGGGTGCATTTCGTGTAGGTTATTAGGTAACAGACGACAAAGATAATCTGGACTCATTCCGTAATACATTTTATAGAAAGTTTTTAACTGATGAATATTACGTCTAGACTGCATAGTATCCAAACCAATTTCTTTATAAACCAGTATATACTGGTTAGTTTGGTGGCACCAGTAACTATTCTAGCTGCTTCCAAATTTATTTTATCAATTTTATACGCAAGATCAGCAGTAATATTTCCCCAAACAATGTCAGGCAACATATTCTAAAATGGGCCTGATGAAAGTTAAGTACATTAATTCTTATGATGTTTTATCTAATATCTATTCTAGCGTTCTTAAAATTGATATTGATAAAAGATTGATTGCAAAGTTAACTTATAGTGCATATATTTGCATATATTTACATAAAGTTCAAGATATATAGGTCAACAAATTTAGTTCTTAATAAACTTATTGTATGTATAACAATAACTAATAATGATTATCTGATAAATGTAAACTAATATTAATTTAAGTAATTAACTTTAATGCAGTGGAAAAAGAGAAATGGTTAATTAAAATCTTTGTAAGGTTAAAATGTCAATTTCAAAATCAAAAACTTTCCTAAAGTCTATGTTACCCCATATTGTTACACTTTACTTTGTCACTGTGAACAATACCAGATATATATGTAGGTACATAATGTGGCGACAAAGACAAAAACAACGGTCAGCTGGTGGAGAGTTTTTTTTTTTTTAAATTGTAATCTATTTTTGTTAAATTAATTATTAGCAAATATAGACAACTTTTTGTCCCCTTCACCCTTCAAAATGTAGGTGGCACCGAAAATTCAGACTTTTACAGAATGTGGTACCAAGAATCTTTTACTCGGTTCAGATTACAACGGGAGAATTTCTGGATTAGGAACTAGGCACTGCCTGACCATATGGATGTAATGATAAAATCAATAGAGTAGTAAACCTTTCTAGTCCAGGCTGTAAAAATGTTAATATTTTACACCTGTTTAACAGAACTTCACGTAACAAAAGAAGTCATGGACATCGAAGTCACAACAAACCCAATATCTATGATGTTAGTTTTTCTACTCTTTTACCATTCATTCAGAAACCTTTCGGATTACACCACATTAGAACCAAACTGTACTCTTTACCACTTTCCCGTCTTAGTCAGTTACAAGAATAAAGTATATACAATACTACTACAGATTTTAATACACCAGAGCTTAAACTTAAAGCTATCATCATGGATATTGCATTTAAAAAGTTATTTAAACCTGCTCAGAAACACAGTATACAGAACGACACCCGTCGCCAATTTCTTAAATTACATTATGCAAACAATGGCATAGATGCTATTAATATTTCTAATATACTCCTTAATAAAGTTGTACAATCTAAAGTCCCTACTTATTTCAAATATAACTCGCCACCTCTGGTTTCCTACTCCTACAATAAACCCATTGCATCCAAAATTTTCAACTATAAACAAACTTTGCCTGGCCTAAACTTTCATAACTTTACCCCATCTACCTGCTCTTGCTCAGCCTCACCATATATTTATAAACCAGCTGGGCATATAGTAACAGGTGACCTTAATATAATTGAGAACAATAAATTAAGATGTATTTTTTCAAAAGTCCCTAAATACAGGGAGGCTCAACCTTTTACTTGGGGACAGAATTTCAAAATTATAATGGATTCTGTTGAAGAGTATGCTAGACGTTGGGCTAAATTAGAAAACGTAGAACTTGATACTTTATCCGACTGGATAAGGACAATTAGATATTTTATAAAGTTAAGGATTGCCAAACTTAAAGGGTCTATAGGTACTAAACCTTCTTTACTACTCATGGACTCTGAGATTTTTGCAGTCCTTACGGACATACATAACAGGTATGTTGTTGTCCCAGCTGATAAAGCTTCTTACAACATTATTTTCGTTTGTAAGAAATTCTATGTTGAATGTCTTATTAAGGAGCTTGGTTTAGAAAGTATATCGGAGAATCCTACTTATACCAAAACTAATTTTACCAAAGATGAAGTTCTTTCCAATCATAGGGGAGTCCTTGAGTCTTTCGGTATCAATTTAAAACAGGAAGAACTTGACCTGCCTTACTTGTATTGGATTCCAAAACGTCACAAAAATCCATACAAGGAAAGATATATAGCAGGTTCCTCTAAATGTACTACTAAATTATTATCAGTATTTCTAACACAAATTTTGACAGTCGTCAAAGATGGCCTTCAGACTTATTCAGAAAAAGTCTATTCTACATCTGGCATCATCCAAATGTGGATTCTAAGAAATTCTAAAGAACTACTTGACAATCGTGTTTCTAATACTCTACCTTCGGTAAAAAGTATAAAAAATTTTCTACCCTTTACACCACTATCCCTAATTCTAAATTGAGAGAACGTCTAAAACAAATCATTCGCTTTTCATTCTTTTACAAAAACGGTAAACCAAGATATAAATATCTAGTGCTCAACAGGGATTCTGGTTATTTTGTAAAAAACCATACAGACTGTAAACAAAAATATACTGAAGATACCATCAACAAAATGTTACAGTTTTTGATAGACAACATATTTGTTGTGTTTGGCAGTATAATTTTTCAACAAACAATCGGTATACTAATGGACACAAACTGTGCACCTTTGCTTGCTGATTTGTTTCTTTATTTATATGAATCAGACTTTTTACCGAACCTTGTCAAATCTGGAGAAAAGACTGTCGCTAAATCATTCAACTACACATACAGATATATAGATGACGTTCTATCTCTAAATAATCACAAATTTAGAGAATATGTGAATGCCATCTATCCAAGTGAGCTTGAAATAAAAGACACAACAGATTCTCCATGTTCCCCTTCATATTTGGACTTATACCTCATTTATGACACTCACGAAAGGTTACATCTGAAGCTATAAGACAAACGTGATGACTTCAATTTTTCTATTGTCAACTTTCCGTTTCTTTGCAGTAATATCCCTGCTTCTCCTGCGTATGGTGTATATGTTTTACAGTAAATACGTTATGGTAGAGCTTGTACCCACTATGGGGACTTTCTACAACGAAGCACACTGCTTACAATTCAATAGTTGACACAAGAATATTGTAAGCGTAGGCTTAACAAGGCCCTTAAAAAGTTTTATGGCCGTAATCACAATATTGTTGATAAGTATGTAGTCACTGTATCCAAACTAATACTGGATATATTTGACTTACCATAGTTCTTTGTTCCTTTCATTTTCAAAATTGACTTGCACGTGACGGGTGTAGCTAGCTAGACAGGAGGTGCTTACCCTTCCGGAGCACCCTGCCTCACTTCCTTGATGGAAGTTCACGTGTATAACTAATTTTGCTAAGTTTTTACTTTGTGTTTTTTGGATTGTGGTCTGGACAAGAACTGGTATGTTTGTTTTATTTTATTATCATTATAAACAAATTTCTATATATGACTATTAAGAGGCATTGACACTTAAAATTAACTTGTAAAAACAAGTCATTAAAAGTATGGTAACTTTCCCGCAATGGCCACAAGTGAAATTCTTTTATCGTGTACCAATTGCTGTAGGAAGTCATATATGTTAATTTATTTATGATAATGCTGTCAGTGACTTGCTATCGCTCAGTGCTCTCCATATACAGAGTTTGAAATATTATTTGAAATAAGACAAAATAAAACTGCTCCGTATCTAACCGGAAACGAGTTTTACATTTAGTAATAATTTATTATATTTATATTATATTGTTCTAAAAGAATTAACCTTTAACTGAAATATATATATATATATATATATATATATATATATATAGTTATAACAAAATTGACAAATTTATGTGATGGAAAATGGAGAATAGAATAAAAACTGTAAATAACAAAAACATATTGAGAGATTATATTTTGTATAAAATTTAGCTCTTTTCGATGTACAAATTGTGTTATTTCAAGCAGGAATTTTACAAAGTTTAGAAAATACCCCCTAAAATATCAAATCCCTTCTTTTTATTTACATCTAGTATTTAATTGCTCGCTAAATAATATTGTTGTATGCTTTATTTTTATGTCCACTCCAAAAAAAAAACTTACTACACATTTTTCATATGGTGCGATTTTGTTCTATGCGCTCTCCATTATCTTTTTATAATTTAGTTATAACATTAATGTAAACTCCTTTAAATATTATCAGATAAGAGTTATATAATGAAATATATACGAAGTTGATATTTAAGTGTATTTATTGTTCAAATTGGAATACCGACAGTTGCGGATTTACCGCCGGTGGAATAAGGTGTGTTGTTCCTCTCCACCAAGTTACCGTGCATTTTGTTTTACTAATATTCATTTATTACCTTTGCAGTATTTATTGCTTGTTGTATAATCTGTAAAAATATACTACCTGTGTTTAAGGAAACATTAAGCAGATAGGTTCTATGGTGTAATGGTTAGCACTCTGGACTTTGAATCCAGCGATCCGAGTTCAAATCTCGGTAGAACCTTCTAATTTTGATATTGGCAAAAGATATTTTTATATTTCTCAATTGTTCTCTGTTTGTTTAAAGACTATTCTTTCTTTTTATTTTGTAACGAAATGTATGTCATCAACTGCATGTGTGTGTGTGGTGTGTGTGTGTGTGATTTTAAGATTTTTTTAAATTTCTGTTTATTACCTAATTGATGCACACAAATGGTTAAAAATGGCTAAAATTAAAAAAATTATAAGGTTTCGGACAATATAATTATACAAGTATATAATCAGGTTTGTACAACGTGCTTCCGCTAACCTAATATCGAATATTTGTTTCTTAAGCCATCCCAACACTAAACATCTCTTTATAATATTTATTAAAAAAACATTTACGGGTACTCCTTTCACCTTTACTTAAATTCAATACAATATCATTATATATATGTGTAGGTTCTATGGTGTGATGGCTAGCACTCTGGACTCTGAATCCAGCGATCCGAGTTCAAATCTCGGTAGAACCTTTATAAATAATTTTGTTTCTGTACAATCTGATCGAAAATGTTCTATTCATGATTAACTAATATTTTTTTTGTATTAAATACAATGCATGAACAGATATATATTATCGACAAATAGCTTAAACATTTGTACATATGTTTATTTTAAGCAGATGGATAGAATAACATAAGATTAATGACACAGACAAGATTAATTTACTTATTTTTCCGAAAGCTGTAAGATTGCACCTTAAAATTCATTACAATATTCTTCTAAATCTTAAGATTCCAGAATTTTCATAGAAACCGTTTGCAAACAAACTGACAAACCTTACAAAAAGAACTGCTCGAGTTACCCAGGCGGTTAGAGGCAATATGAACGTATGTGGTAAGAGACACTGTGATTCTAGTCAGGGTCCATTCAATGACGCAGACACCGATTCAACTGAATTAGTCGCAAATTGCAAAGAAAATAAAATGAAAAAAAGTTAACACATTTTGAACACCCCTCTAAAACACCAAGAAAGGCAGTGCAAACTTGTTTAGGACTGTCATAATGCATTTAAAAAAAAATATATCGTGAAATCCTATAAAAAATGCATTATGACAATATATTGTTATTATGCATTTTTTGAATGTATTTCACGATAAAATGTTAAAAATGCATTATGACAGGACCACGAAAAAGAGAATGCAAATCTGATATCTTTACACTTTTTTAAAATTAAAATATAAGTTCCACCACATTGTATTAAAAAAAAGGTTTCATAGAACAGAACTATAACTGATAAAGCTTACAACTGATTTTTGAGATCTGGGAATGTTTTGTTTCTCACAGGAACAAAAACGCGTGTACAACTTTTATTTTTTACACTAAGTAAACATTTTTTTCAGCGGCATTGAAATTGTTTAAAATGTCGCTGTTTTTCTATAACAGTTATTATAGATATGTTTTTTATCAACATTGTATTGAACATGTAATTAAATCAAGTACCTGTCTCCACATAGTAAGATTGTTAATTATCATATTGTTTTTCATATAATATCAGTAAAGACGTATTAACAAGTTTTGACATAGTAATATACAAAGACTTTGCGTGTATCCGCAGCTATGGCGATAGAGTATGCTTTATTGTGTAATTTTGCTCACAGTTTTACGAGCAAATACCTATTTGAATGACATGTTTTAATTTTTGTAAATCAAACATAATTCCCTGTTAACTTTTATTATAAATATAATATATTGTACATTTCATTTGAAATATAACGCTTTGCTACACTTCGAAACATTGTTAAAGACCCATACCACATTTGCTCCATGTGTCCGTCTACCATGGCGTAAGACCCGACTAGTGTACATGTTGAAATACCCGTAAAACACTTTAATCCATAATCTTCAAACAGTGTTATATTTTTATCTAGATGTTGAAATTGCACCCCACCAAATTTGAATGGTAACAATCCATATAGATATACATCATCTACCCAGAAAAATGGCGTCAAATAGGACGCTTTGTAAAGACCTCGTATGATGTCCGGCGACATTAAAACAATATATCCATTACAATAGTCAACTGGATAATAAGTCATGTTTTTAAACTCATCTTGTTTAATTTTCCATTTTCCAAAAGAGCGTTGTATTAAACTGGTTCCTTTTGGTCGAACGTGACACTGAATAAACTTTGTTTTTTGTCTAAACAAGGGGAGATAATAATCAAGTAGTATAAATATATTTACAAAAACGTCATCATCTACCTTGATTATCATTTCAGTATTGTTACAATGTTCTGTGATCCAGCGATATGCTAGAACTCCTTTATGAGTTAAGTTATGATAACTATCAAGAAAATCACCCTGAACAATGTCTCTGTATACCATATTTTCGTTTTCAATCCTTAGCCGATCAGTTTTATCTTCTGTGAGGCCTAACATGAATACTACTTTCAAAGTTATATTTCTAAAAATATGGATGTTCGCCCAAGTTTCTCTTATTGTCCGTCGTCTCTGGAAATGATTTGTAGCTGTATGGACAATAAAAAGGAAATTAATGTTACTGTCAGTATTACAAATATCAGGATTATTTATAATATACGGCGATTCTAATGTCACTGGATACAAAGTTTTTCTCCCCGAGACTGATCGACGTTTTACAGAAGCAAGACTCTGTTTTTTATTCTTCCGTTTTGTTCTTTCTAATGAACTATCACTTTGTTTAATAATAAATGTACTTCTTTCTTGTGGTTTTTTATTGGTCAGATTCGTACTCAGCTGTTCAGTATATCCAACTATTTTATTTAATTGAAAATGTTTTGGTAAATTAAATATAATATCAATACTCCCATTACTATTTTCTACTGCCAGTTTATATGAATCCTTTCTAGCCGCCACTTCGTATTTTACAAATGGTGTTGTAATGTAATATTGCATCAAAAAGAACAATATAATTATTAATGGCAATACGATGGTGTAAGAACTATATACAGTCCGGCACAGAAATATTCTCATCGTTGTAATTAGTATAAGTATTGACAATTTTCCGTTTTCTCGTCGCTTTGCTATTAATTCAACCACATCTGAAAAAAGTAAAAAAGAAGAAACCATTACGTTATGACATTTTCGGGAAAAAAGTACAAACACAAACATGATGCTATCAAATGCTCGTTTTCTAAAACATAACAGGTAATTTAATCACTAACAAGTCAGTCAATAATTAGTTTAACATATAAAGTTTATAATGATCATAAAAAAGAACACTTACAATAGTTGTTATTTCTATATCCAAACTAGTGTTGAAGAACCAACTGGAAATGAACACAGTTTCAGTTTTAATTTCAAAATACATACATACCTATACACACGAGAATTTTATATACATGTATGCAATTTTTCATTTCGTTCTTTTTATCTTGACAACCTAACATAATCCCCACAAGGTGTAACTGATAGAAAGTTTATTGAAATCGGTGGGTGCATTATCTTTTTTTTATAAAAAGGGTCAATCAGTGTTTATACACATTTAAGATAATATTGTGTTCGAAGATATATTTAGTCAAATACCCAACGTTATATCCGTTTATAATAATCTCGGTTATCATACGCGCTGAAAAGAAAACACTCCAGTGTTCTAAACTTGAATCAGTAAATAACATTGTTATTAATTATTCATTTATGTTGACGTCTGGGTCATTCTGGAACTTATTAGTTTGAAAATAACACCGTATAATCTTTGATTGTGTTAAGTTACATTTTTATTTATTTATTTATTGGAAAATAAGAACTTGTGATTCAATATATCTTTTAATTCTTATTGACATTTGAATTGATTCATCAATGCATTGAGGTTGTAGACACAGGAGTGACTATTCCAAATTCGGAGTTGAACAACACGAGTAGAATTGAGTTACACTGTTTAACGCCAAAATTTAATTTTATTATCGGGAAATCAGTTCTGGAAAAAGGAGATAACTGAAGTATCCATTGAGAGGCATAGTGTACTCGTAAGCTTGCGTTAAAGTACTCCAAATATTAAGCTCAACTGAACAAGAAAAACTGCGAAAAATACAAGTTATCTAAAATGCTTTATTCAAAATAATATTCTGTTCCCGGATTGTCGTTAATGTGGTTTACGATAAATGTTAACTTTGACATACATTACTACTACTTCAATTATATCAAGAGACATTCTGAAAATGATCATCAATGATGGAAAATTAAAAAAAATGTTGAGTTCAGGGAAGTATAAAAACTGTCATTAGAAAGTTCAAATACAAATAAATATACCGACAAATAGCCGTGGTTTACATTTAAGTAGTCCTGTATTTTTAACAGTTACATTTTTTTACCTAAATTTATAAGTTAAGTGCATATTATTCGAATTACAGTAGGTTGCAATGCTGTTTAGCCTCACAACAGCAATTTTTCAGTTTTCCTTGACAAGCACACCACTCCCCAGTAAAATTATCATAACACCTAGTTAATCGGCCGATGCTTTTTCTTTTGTACTCAATGATTTCAGAAAGACGTAGGGTTAGGTCAGATATACCAGCACCAAAATAAACACGTCTTTAGAGATTCACGAATAAATGTTAAATAGCGTGTAATGGGAATAAAAAATCATAGATACTTTGGTTTGGGACTTTTTTGTTTTATTGATAATTAATAAAGCTGTTTAAATCTCTATTACTTACATTATAAATCTAAATATAGGTAGATTTTCTGGGAACCATATTTTTTTATGGCAAGATGAAATCTCTAAGTACAGCCAGAGAAATGAGGACTGTATTTTAAACTTGCACGGTTTTTGATAGTTAAACATCTTCATAAAAACACCTCCATTTTACCTTGATACCTTGGCCCATGACCTACATATCTAAATGAGTTACGGGTATCCTTTTGAAATGACTTACGTGTCTACCAAGTTAGATTAAAATTCATCCTTAAATGTCAAGTAATAAACTGACAGACAGACCGACAGACAGATATGGTGGTTCCAATAACCTTCCTCAACAAAGGCAGTTTACGGGGGTGGGGGTATAAATCAATTGCAATGTATAATGTGCAATAATATGGATGGAGAAAAAACAGCTAAAATAGCAAAATGCTGATTTATTTACCTTTTTTAAATCAATGTATTAGGTAAATTTGTACTTGATCTTTAGTGATCACATCTTATCTTATTTAAAAATTATTTGTAGGAGAATAAAAATTGTTACATTTTGTAAAGGGTAAATGTATTTGAAAGCATCAATTCATTTTACAAGTTGAGTGGGTGAGTTGCGTAATGGTGTTAACGTCCCATTCATTTTACGAGACACTAGGCCTATTGCAATTACCGAATGTTAGCAACTATACTTTCATGTGTTCATGTAACATTGACTTTGAAAACATTTAAATAATTTTATGAATGAGCCTAATGCAAGTCGCACAAATAAAATGTACATTGTGTTGTATGATATCAGAAAAAAAACTATATTTGAAGCGACGGCCAAAACGTCAGAGTACGCACAAGTTACACTTAAAAAGGACGTTGTTTCTAATATGATGTAAGCGATACATGCAATTATAATTCCAATAATTATGTCTACGTATCAGCAGACATCTTGCTGTTACCCGTAATCTTTATTATTATTTTTTATTATTCCTTCTCGTTTCTGGCAGATTTTTTTCAGAGACATATCCTCCTACGTTTCTTATCCGATCAGGTTGAAATTTTTCAACTTGTAGGAATTGACCAGGGGAGGCCGCTTCCTCGCCGATTTTCGGAATTCGGAAGGATTTCGGAGAAATTCGGTGAAAACCACGTTCTTTCTTTCTTGGAATTTCCTCCGCTTTTTGGAGCACCATTTTAGATAGCTGATACTCAGACATATAATTGCTCGCAATTATACATTCTAGTTTAATATGCAATTGTTTATTAGGAATGTAATAACAGTATTGGATGACCCATTGTACAATAAATTGTCTTTAAACTTAAAAAAACAAATGCATCTATTTAACAGTAACTAAATAAAATGCATGTTTTTACTCGGAGAAATACATTACATATGATGTAATCAAAACGAACAAATAAAAAAGCAACAAAGACAAATGTTGCTTTATAAATAAGTTTATGCTCAAGGACATAACTTCAAATGTCTATTGATTCGATGCTTTTATAAAGCCATCACTTAATATAAACATGAAAACCGTTTGACAGAATGACAAAAAGTGTAGAGTTTAGAACAAAACCCAGATGGGCCTCTCCTTTTATAAACTTTAAAACTGAATTTCAAGCTAATGAAATCTATCCGAACACTTTCGGTCTATTATCGATTCGTTCATAATCAATATTTTTGTCTCCAGTTTGCCAGTTTGCTAATTTCATAAAAATAAATTTAAATACTTCAAATAATCCTATTTGACTTTAAAGATGTAGATTTTTGATATACGATATGCGTGATTAATTCTCTCAATTTACGTCATAACCTTGAGTTTGCGTTTATTTTTGCAAAAGTAAGCGTTTTAAACTCTTTCTGTTGCGGAAATTCAGTCGCTGCCATTGGTCACATGACTTACCTCAATACAAAATAGAACGCTATAAAAGAAAATTAAACAGGTTTTTGCTTTACTTTCGAGTCCAACTTTTGCTGAAAACGTTGTCTGCAAACGAGAAGAACTAAAGCAACAAAGTAAGTGAAGTATTAATTATATGCTATATGTTCTTAATTCATCAAAAAGTTTTGAAAAAATTGATAGACTTAAATGTTTTTACAGAATTTTAATAAACTAGCAAGCATTAAGCAATTTTTATATTCGTATTTCAAACCCTCTAAATCTACCATGAAAACAAACTTACAAAATTCTTAAGTTAGAAAATCCCAAACCGTTGTTTTGCAAACGAGAATTATAAGTAAATAAAATATAATGAAGTAAAATAATTTTTTATTATCTAAAAAAACTTTAAAATTTGATTTTATTATCTTTATCAATAAGTTTTGGATACATTAATTGTTTTAATTGTTTTAAGCACATTTAAGTATAACCGTATTAAACAAATTTCACAGGATTGCACTTTTCTGCTTTTCCATTTTATTTAAATGCATTTCTCAGTCAATTCTGTAAAAATGTGTTTAAAATAATTTTTGAGAATTAATATATATCCCTTTTACATGATCGCAATTGATACGATTAATGGTTATAGCGTTAAGTTTGAAGAACTTTAATTTAAATAAAATTAAAAGTTTTTGCAGTTAAACAACATGATCACAAAAAGAAATGAGAAATTTCAGTCCCCTTGTCGACAGATGAAAAAAATTATGAAAATAAAAATAAATAAATAAATAAATAAATAATAATAAATAAACTATGTCTTATTATACATAATTATTTCATTTAACTTTCATATTTTACCAGACGTTGTCAAAGGTATATCTGTGATTCCTCTATGAAGATAAATTTCTTCAAATACTTATCGTATGTTTTTTTTTTTAATTTTAGAATGGTTGATGCAGCAGTTGCAAATGTATGCGGCAGTGATGCCATCAAGGCAAACCTTAGAAGAAGCTGGGGCATGTTATCAGCTGATATTGAAAGCACAGGCTTAATGCTTATGGGCAAGTACGTAAACGAATTCAGCTTTTATATTTTCAAAAACCAATCATTGTTTAAGATAACTGAATGCATTCACTTATTGTTATTGTACCGTAAATATTTTAGAAGAAAAGGCAAAGAAAAAGGTTATGAAATAAATGACATTAATTTTTCAACTATCTCCAGTTTGATTGGGAATGTTTATCTTGTCAGTTATGATGAAATTTGTAATAAAGCCCAAAGATGCCCTAGACGCTTTTATTTTAATATATAAATATGTACAGGTCCTTTTCAAGTGTTTGTCTTATAAAATTATTAAAATGTTCTTTTCCGATATTAATTAAATGATATAACAACATGCATTACAATTGTTTTTAGACACAGTATTAAAAAGAGCGGTTTATTTTTATTGTAAAGTATCTTAACGGTGTAACATTGCTTGATTAAACACTAATTCACAAAAATGTTAAAACAATTTGAAAACAAAAGCATGAAGTAAAATCTATCAAAAGAGAAAAACAAATGTATTTACGTTTTTAAGATCGAAAAAAAACTACTTTAAAGAGTGGAGTGTTGAATATGTTAAATAAGATACAGCACCATAACATCCATGAACTTTATTTTATATCTTAGTTTGTTTGCCTTGAGACCAGACACAAAATCTTACTTCACACGTTTAGGAGATGTACAAAAAGGAAAGGGTAATTCCAAATTGAGAGGACACGCAATCACGTTGACATACGCACTCAACAACTTTGTTGACTCTCTTGATGACCCATCCAGATTGAAATGTGTTGTAGAAAAGTTTGCTGTTAATCATATTAACAGAAAAATCAGTGCCGAAGCATTCGGAGTAAGTTTTATACCAACTAACTTTTTTCATAACTCTCTCTCTCTCTCTCTCTCTCTCTCTCTCTCTCTCTCTCTCTCTCTCTCTCTCTCACACACACACATACGCACACACATACACATACCTGAACATCTAAAGAAACATATTTTATCTAGAAGTATCGTTGACAAATTTATTTTTAATTGCTTTAAGAAATGAGTTAAAATTTTTGCAAAATTAAAAAAAAAGTTCTAAAAAATGATAATTGAGCTTAACGAAACATGCATCAAAAAAAAAAAAAAAAAAAAAAAAAAAAAAAAAAAAAAAAAAAAAAAAAAATACGAACAAAAAAATAAAACATGTGTATGACAAAAGCAAATAATAAAAAACAATATTACAATCGAAATACTGTTTAATACACTCAACATTGTAGACGCATGAAACAAAAAGTAGAATAAAAAGTATTTTAAAAGGTTCAGCATGCTAGAACAAACAAGGTTTAATACAATTTGAAAATAATTACATTAGAATCGTAATTAATTACTTGTTTTTGTTTCTGAATTTTTAGGCAATCAATGAGCCCATGAAGGAGACATTGAAGGCTAGAATGGGAAGCTATTACAGTGATGAGTGTGCTGCTGCATGGGCCGCTCTTGTTGCTGTAGTCCAAGCTGCCTTGTAAAATGTAGTTATCTGGACCAACCATCAATGGACATGTCTTAACATTACACTCTACCAATTGTTGATGTTAGATACGTCACTAGGAGCAAATGAACGATTTTATCACTAAACATGTAGTTGATGTCGTAATTGTTTGTCAGTGTTTCTATTTTTTGTTCTTAGTTTTCTTCTGAATTTCAAATAAAACCTGTAGCATATATTCTGTTTTGTTTATTTTGTTTTATTTGTGATTGCTCATTAAAGTTGGTTTACCATCTATAATTGATTGCACTTATATTGACCTTTAACCAGTTATAGACGTTGTAGAAATTTATTTTTTATGTCAAAAGCTTTTAAATTGTTCTTTGTCTGTTATGACACATTGTCCCTTCCGTTATTGTATGTTTTGAAGAAATTTAGTATTAAGTACCGATGTATTTGTGAAACATACCAATCTCCATTCCCTTATACCAAGCAACCTGATGCCCAACAAGTACCTACTGAAGGAGAAATAATTTAGGCTTATATTTTTATCTATCAAACTTTTCGGCCCCTAGTGTTACTGATGAGGAGTGGTTTATCCGATGTGTAGTTTGGCACGTAGAGATTTAAAAGGTATTTTTGATTGAATTTACTTATTGAGCTATAGATATTGTACACATGTTATAAAAATTTGATGATTCAAACCCACAAGTGCTTACTTACCAATAATTTACTTACTTGGCTATTCTATAGATATTTTACCCATTGTAAAAAATATTGGACATATTAAATCGAGAGAGAGTTTTGAGAAATATTTGAAAATTACAAAATATAGTATTTACTATTATGAGGTCGTGGTTTATATGCAACTTATGACAACAAAATCACTTACGGTTATCTTAACCGAAGTTTTTTTTTTATCGTTCATTCCTGACATCATGGAAGACTTTTTAAGCGCACTTAGTAAGACTTAAACGTGCTAGTACAAAGTTACTGGAGGGGGGGGGCGGTAGTCACACTACAAGTCCTAAATTACTACATCGGTTTAACGATCTCGGTGAGATTTTTAGATGCTAGTACACATAGTTTGTCACATTATCATTATATACTCCTATCACTCAATGATTTTAAGTTGATGGTGTAAAAAGACTACCGGTCTATTATACAACAGTAAATAGGCACATTCTACGACACATCTAGATGCTAGTACATAAAGTTTGAAGTTCTACCGATAAATTATCCAAACCCCGGATATGCGCACTCAGTACGTCTTTTAGGCACTTAAAAGCAGAGGTTATCGCCTTCCGGTCCGTTATCCTTACACCATTTTATCGTATTTCTGACTCTGAAATGCTAGTATACCTATTAACTTCCGGTCCATTATCCTCATTCTGATTACAGGGACAGGGCGTTGCCATTATCCGCGATGTAAACAGTGAGGCCTTGGTACACATGTATTTAAAACAGATAGTCGGTGTTTGTAATTTGATGCATTTAAGGAACTCTGCCGTTGTTATGTTGTTTTTAGCTATTCGCGAAAAGAACAAGGTAATCAATCTCTAAGGATTAATTTAAAAAGGTTCATGTATACGTAAGATATGCAAGTTTGTATTATAGTCTGCTGTTAACTAGCGCGCACGTAGGGTGACCTTTTGGTAACATGCTAGCTCACCGAGTCAGCATGTCGAAGAAATACATACCAAACACCCAGTCCATTATCCTGGCACCAAGAAAACAGTCGATTCTCTGTCCTCTTAATCCCTAGCACCATGCGAGGAAGCATCTCAAGTTTTAAAGTCTTATATTTTCATTTGGCTTGTGAAATTCCCATAGCTGCAAGCTTGAGAGCCGTTGTTATTATTACTGACAATGAATGCCAAAAAATTTTGTCACTCCGTGTATGAATACATATAAAATACAATACACAATCCGGAACTACATTATCGTACGTAAACAAACAGGACTGTCACGTCACATTTGTCTACATTCGAGATGAGACTGAAAAACACATTTACGAGATATTACAAAGTAAAATCAAAGAAATTAATAAAATAATATTTTGATAACATATATAGACACCTGGCTGATATTCACCGTAATATTGACATTGTGAGAGACAGAGTGGTGTTTTTGATGGCCTGTTGAAAGAACAGACAACAACACATCAGTCAAAACCATCAAACCACAAACAAATTTTGAACAATCGGATCTTTAAAAAATTCTTCCTACCTTGACAAAGCTGCTATATACCCTATTATTTTGAGACAATATGTAATGGTACAACTTTTTCAATCAATTTTGTGTCTCGCGGGATGTAAATTTCAAGTGATGTTAATTTCAAATGGAATTAGATTCACGCATGTATGCCACATCCAGTGAAAATTGTCCGTTTCAGATGATGTGTTTGTTGATAGCAAAAACTGAAAAATCATCTACATGCTTTTAATCAATTTACAAGGGATACAATAGGAACTCCTCAAAACGGTACAATACATGATTGAAGTACTACACAACTCCTTGCTAACCTTAAAACGATAATTTTCTAAACTTTGAGAGATATTTGCACCACACCAAGCGTAAAGAATAAGTATACTTCTCACTGCTTTGCTGTCTACATTTGAATGATACTGAGTATGAAGCTCGGCACATTATGTAAGAGTGAATCTCAACCTAACAATGTCGACATTCCAGAAAAAATCTCTCGGTAAATCCCTGTCTACTCACATATCACAGATTCGAAACCCACATGCTTGGCCATTGAAAATTATTCTCAGCTACAGTACCCCCCTTCCCGTTTCAGATTCACAAATTTCACTTCCGACATTTAGCCAGCAATCTTTTACTCCAAACTTCTTTGCAAATTGAAATGGGGCCACACAGGTGCACCTGATTTTCGACTGAAATATAGTCCACAAATAACAACACATTTATCGTTGATATTCAACTTTTATACATATTATTTATATCCAATATTCTAAAAAAATTCATTACGTTAATGAAAAATCGAGAAAATACCATCAAAATACCTGATAACACTATAATTTTTCAAACCAAAACTCCCCGTTGTTACCCCACATTAAAAATATTGCGGATTAATAATGTGTCGTTCTCGGTCTTAAATTCAGCTGTTGCGTCTATTGGACTCCCCCGATGTGCATGTGTTATAGATGGGGAATTTTTTTCTTAAAATAAATACATATTTTTTTTAAAACTAACGCGCGTTATTCCGTTTGCTTGCAAAGTTGTTGCCTCCATACTGACAATGAATACCATTTTAAAACAGTTCAATTGTTAAATGTATAACTATGATTCTCGAGGCGGACGCTCTACCACTGAGCCACCCAGGCGGTCAATGTATTCAAGGAAATGTAAATACAAAAATTGTAGTAAATTCTTTTTTATTTTTTGTTATTTTCATTCAGACCCGTAATGCATATTAACATATATAATAATACAAATAATAAACATACACAGTACTCAATTAAATACGTAGTTTGGTAATATCTATTTTCTTTTCTGTCCTTGGAATCAAATAAATAAAGTGAACCTATTTCCAGTTTTCTGTTATTTAATAATTATAAATATAAATGCTACTCTCTCTCTCTCTCTCTCTCTCTCTCTCTCTCTCTCTCTCTCTCTCTCTCTCTATATATATATATATGTATGTATGTATATGTTTGTGTGCTAGTTACTTCTGAGATAGTAGGAGTTACTTTTCAGTATTTGCAAGTATACACCTTTTGATGATTGAAAAATACAATTTAGTTATAGTTTAGTTATACTATGGGTCGCAAGTATCAAGATAAATGGAAAAGTGTATCATTTTTGTCAAAACCTTTTGAGACTTTGGGGGGATCTCAAAATTCGTACCCTATATAAAACATTCATGAACTAAAATCAGACTTTCACTTAATTACATTAATTTAACTTAATTTTGATATTAAACAATTGAACTGTTTTAAAATGATGTTCATTGTCAATATGAATATGAATAGCAAACTGAATAACGCGCTTGCAGCAATAGGAATTTCACAAGGCAAATGAAAATATTTAAGTTTACGTATGGTTAATTTGCCTTATCAGTTCATATGGATGAGGGTTAGATATATATTGTACTTGCACCCCAGATAGAAATTTCCATAGAAAAAGCGGTGTAAGATATTTCAATCTTGCACCCCCTGTACAAGATAGCTTACACGCTCTTTTTCCCGCGAAGATATATCGATGAATTCAAAGGTGTATCGATACTTTGAGAACCGCTTTAAACCAAAGAATCTGGCAAGCCTCGTTCTGGACCAGATATATTAGAACTCTGGTTGAGATTTTCCTATCTGGCACCACAAGTAGTGATAGATTCTTTTATTCCACTTTTCCTCTCTTTAATAAGCTTTCCTTTTCATTTGTTATATGTAACATTTACCTCAGGAGTCTGCAATATTATTCCAGGAAAAAAGGTTTTGAATTTTGACATCTTCATGAGATTATTTATAACAATTTACAGTCGATTTGTTAATTGTATTCTATTATTTCTTGTATGTAGATTAGCATGTGTTAAGCTATAAATTTAAAATGATTTAAATAATCTAAACATCTTATTGTCCTGTTTATTTTGGTAGGCGTTAACAATGTGTTTTCTTTCCGATATGTTTTATTGCGGGAACAAACATACATATGCAAATGAAATATTCGTGTATATAAAACATATATATCTGACCCCATTTTATAACTGCCGATTTTTCTCGTTTAAATTTTTCTTTAAGAATATTCATCAATTATACAATTTTAGTTCAATTTGTCATAAAAGCAACTAATGAAACCTTTTAATTCTCAAGCAATTATGTTTTAATTGTCGTCGACCAATGTAACAGTAGTGATAATTTTTAAAGAATATTTAAGACTTTAATCGTTCAAAAATTTAATAACTTGCTAATAATATCGACAAGGAAAATGTTTCTGAATAAAAAGACAGATTTATCAAGAGGAATAAACTGATAGTATCCATACAGTCTGAAAACAATTTTGATAAAAAAAAATATGTATGATACACTCGTCTTAAACCTTAATGTAGTAGGACAAAATCCAACATCGATGAAGTTCCCCGCATCCGACAATGTTTATTTTAAATGTGATAAATGGTTATTGTAATTTATTGTCAACTTATAAAGTCGTTTTTTAAATTTATGTTTCATATTTAATAAATACTTAATTTCTTTTCAAACCATTTATTCTTATATACCAAATACCAAGTTCCTTTTAGCAAATTTATAATTCATTATTTCAAAGCTGTCGACAGTTGTCGTCATTTATATTTCATTATTTCAAAGCTGTCGACAGTTGTCGTCATTTATAATTCATTATTTCAAAGCTGTCGACAGTTGTCGTCATTTATAATTCATTATTTCAAAGTTGTCGACAGTTGTCGTCATTTATAATTCATTATTTCAAAGCTGTCGACAGTTGTCGTCATTTATAATTCATTATTTCAAAGCTGTCGACAGTTGTCGTCATTTATAATTCATTATTTCAAAGCTGTCGACAGTTGTCGTCATTTATAATTTATTATTTCAAAGCTGTCGACAGTTGTCGTCATTTATAATTCATTATTTCAAAGTTGTCGATAGTTGTCGTCATTTATAATTCATTATTTCAAAGCTGTCGACAGTTGTCGTCATTTATAATTCATTATTTCAAAGCTGTCGACAGTTGTCGTCATATGAAATTGTTGCATCATAGAAAAGCTGTATCATTTTTTTAAACGCTTTAAAAGTTTAGGAATTGCCGTCAGATGCAATATTTATGTATGGGTCACAGATAAAGGGTTTTTCAAAAATATAATGTGCTTAAACATTTTCAGTTATTATAAACGATTAACGATTACTAACATCTAATTTATAATTTAATTTTTATTTGTGTTATATAATTACTACCCCTGAGCGGGTATCTATATATATATAGCAAGTAATTGGTCAATATTAAAAATAACGTAACTGAATATTACATCTCTGAACATCCGGATCTAACAATAATAAAATTTTTACCTTACTTCATAATTGGAAACCAGTGCCATGCGTAAATAAATCCAAAACAAGCTTAAAATAAGTAATATTTGTAATTTCAAGTTAATTCGCTTACAACGAGAAATAACTGAAGGCTAATTAAAAACCAATGCCAAAAGAATGCGGAGAAATATGCATGATCGCAAACGTGCAGAGCCAACACTTTTATAACCTTGCGATAACTAAGGTCTTATGGCAATTAGTGCTGAAACAGATTCCTTTTGAAGCTTATAATGTTAAAGATAATTTAGTTTAGGTATTCTGGAGGTGGATCTTGTCCAAACCGTGAGAACCCATTACCCCTGCGTCACCCCTGTTCCTTATATTAGAACTAAATCTAAATATTTTTCTGGTTTATGATGTTGAAAGTTTGAAACCATTAAAACCGTCTGGAAGAAAAATATTCACTGATGCATAAAACACAATAACTTTACTTTACTCTACCATTTTGTTTTTCTTTGTTCAAATGTTGATTGATATAAAAAAAGCAACTATTGGATATTACAGCTTACCATGTAGTAGAAACAACTTTTAATCTGAAAAAAAGTTTAGTATGCTAAAAATACTTAATGTTTCTATAAATCTTTTAATAGAAGAACATTTAATGACATTTTAAAAAACTGATAAAAGATTTAGTAACTTAAATAAATATATATATCTTTTAATATTTTCTTTA
Source organism: Tegillarca granosa (assembly GCA_029721355.1). NCBI lineage: Eukaryota > Metazoa > Mollusca > Bivalvia > Arcoida > Arcidae > Tegillarca > Tegillarca granosa. The sequence continues at coordinate 36,948,687 of CM056604.1, forward strand.
AATAATTTTATAGACGATAATGTTTTAAATGTAATTATTAATTTCAACCTAGTTTTAATGAAGTTTTAGTGTGTCATAAGAAAAATGGTTGGGATTAAACATTTTTAATTTTACTAGTATTTATGCTTAAATGCTTTTATTGCACTGATTACCTATGGCACTTAAATAAATTAATAATAATTATTATTGTTATTATTATTATTGCTTTTATTATTATTATTATTGCTATTATTATTATTATGATTGTTCTTGTTATTATTATTATTTTATTATCATTATTATTATTATTGCTATTATTATTATTATTTTTTTTTTTTTGTTGTTGTTATTATTATTATTATTATTATTATTATTATTGTTATTATTATTATAATATACAATAACTGCCCTCTAGGTATGTGGACATCCAGAATTGTCACCCTTCAGAAGTATTGTCATCCGAGGGCATCGCCCGAGGGTGACAATACTTCTGAAGGGTGACAATTCTGGATGTCCACATACCGAGAGTGCAATTATTGTTTTATTATACCGAAACAAAGCTTATCATGTGAAATAACACAATGTCCACATACCGTTTTGTGTTTTCTGCATTTTTACCCTGCATGATTAATTGCAAGTCCGCCTCTGACGAACTGCCAAAACGACTAGTCGCCATTTTTGTTGTTTACCAAACGACAACAGCCCAGTTTTGCAAGTTATCTCCCTTATGCCGGGTTGTCAACGGGTGACAATAGTATTATCACATTTATATATTATATATCACATATTATACCTCATATATATTAAAACACATTTTATTAGATGGAATCCAATCACATGACATGTAACAAATGAGATATTTCCCACAAAATTACCGTCAGCATGTGACAACCTCTCCCTTCTCGGCACAGCCATGTGATAATACTATTATCACCCGTTGACAACCCGGTATATGGGAGATAACTCGCAAAACTTGGCTGTTGTCGTTTGGTAAACAACAAAAATGGCGACTAGTCGTTTTGGCAGTTCGTCAGAGGTGGACTTGCAATTAATTATGCAGGGTAAAGATGCAGAAAACACAAAACGGGCTACCCAAGCTTCAGTGAAAATAGTGCAAATATATTTGATGGAAACGGAAAGAGAGATAAACCTAGATTCTTACTCTAAAGAAGATCTTGCACAGCTACTGCGGAATTTTTATGCTGATGTGCGTAAAAAGGACGGTCAAAAGTATAAGCTGTCAGCATTAAAAAGTATCCGGTTTGGATTGGCTCGTCATTTTTAGCAAAGAGTATGACATTGACATTGTTAAAGATACTACTTTTAAAAAACTAATGAACTTTTCAGTGCTGTTCTTGTAAATTTGAAAAAAGAAGGTTTTGGCAAAACTGATCCCACCGCCCCCATACCAGTTGAAGAATTGAAAAAACTGTACTGCAGTCGAGCTTTTGACGTTAATACACCAGTGGGACTTCAGCAGAAGACTTGGTTTGATTTGATGCTTTCCTTTGTCGAAGGGGAAAGGAAAACCTTCGTTGTATAAACAAAAATACCTTTGCCATTGCCAAAGATTATAGAGGGTTGGAGTATATTTACCAAGCTAGAGATGAGCTTGATAAAAACCATCGTGAAAACGACAGCCCAATGGAGAATCCAACGGAAGGTCGAATGTATGAAAAGCCAGGTATATTACATAGTCAAGTCATAGTTTTCGGAGAAAAATAAGTGTTTTAAATATAATTTTACTCTCTCTCTCTCTCTCTCTCTCTCTCTCTCTCTCTCTCTCTCTCTCTCTCTCTGTATGTGTGTATAAATTTTGTAATCTTCTTTAGATAATTCAAATTATTTATTTGATATTAAATGAATGGCTATCATAAAGTATCCAATAAAGATAAAATATAAATATTCACAAAAATTAATATAAACTTAAATAATGGAACAGGTACATTAATTAACATCATGTACATCAATGATTATGAATGTACTATGTAATTACAATGGTGATTTATGTAAGAATTAATAATTAACTCTCTCTCTCTCTCTCTCTCTCTCTCTCTCTCTCTCTCTCTCATCCTAATTTTTTTGTTTTATCCATTTTACAGGAAGTGACAAATGTCCAGTGATGTCATTTAAGAAATACTTAAGCAAACTGAATAAGAATTGTGATGATTTGTGGCAGCGTTCAAAAGATTCATTCTATGATGATTATGAAGAGTGGTACATGAAGATTCCAATAGGAAAAAACACATTATCTTCTGTGATGAAAACAATATCAAAATCGGCAGGCCTTTCTAAGGAACATACCAACCACTGCATCCGTGCAACAAGTATAACTGTGTTAGATTTTAATAAGTTTGAAGCAAGGGACATAATGTCGATTTCAGACCACAAGTCTGAAAGTTCATTGAGAAGTTATAGCAAAACATCAGAAAGCAAAATAGTTGAAATGAGTGAAGTTTTAAGTTCTGCACTTGTAAATACCAAATCTTTTGAACGTGTAAATGCTAATGAAAGCAATGATATGTTTGATGTTGAAGGTGATATTTATTAATCAGAGGTGCAAATTAATGAATTGATCAATGGCAATAATATTCATCCCCCTGTATCAAAAGAGTCACAAAATGTAACATCACCTCAACAAACACTATCTAGTCATAACATAACTAGCAATGTCTTGAAGCAAATTGAAAATGTATCAAATTGTCCAGCAGCATATATTACTGGTTGTGTAGTAAATTTCACAGTAAATATTAACAAGTAGAAGTTAGGAATCGCTTAATTATTTGTTGAAATTCAATAATGTTAATTCAATTCAAAATTTAGATATTGATTGTGTTATTTTACATGATAAGCTTTGTTTCGGTATAATAAAATAATAATTGCCCTCTAGGTATGTGGACATCCAGAATTGTCACCCTTCAGAAGTATTGTCACCCTCGGGGGATGCCCTCGGATGACAATACTTCTGAAGGGTGACAATTCTTGATGTCCACATACCTAGAGGGCAATTATTGTATATTATTATAATAATTATTATTATTATTTATTATCAAAGATACCGATTTATATAGACTATTTAAACTTGTGAAATGTGAATCATGCGTACTAGAGAAACTTCGGCAAAATCGGCGAATTAACCGATTTGCAAAAACATTGCTGTGTTTTATTATTATATGTGGATTTTTGAAATTCCCTATTAAGGGAAAGCAGGCATTGTAAAACAAATCGATTGTTTGCAAGCATCTGTTTTAAATTTATTTTTGATAAAAGTTACGTTTGTCATTAGTGATCACATTATAATATTTATAATAAAAATAAATTTATCGAATTAAAGATTGAGTTATGTTAAATATTTTCCAGTAAACTTACAGACTTTCAACAACGTGGAAATAACATAAAAGGAACGATTCGTAAAGCATTTTTATAGTTAAAAAATATTTTTGCATTTTCAAAACTTTTCTTATTTTGATTTTAAAATTAGATATTTTTCAGATAAAAACAAAACCTGTATAAATGTAATTACCGTAAAGAAATCAATAGGAAACAGTTGTGTATCGATAACATTTAAACTTATCGATAAGTGGTCTGAAGATTTGCGGGTTTTACTTACGTCATAAACTTGAGATTCAGCTCAATTTTGCAACCGTAATCGTTTTAGCTACTAACTTCAAGGGAAACATTGGCATACCTCCAAATAAAACACTGCTATAAAAAGAAATTTATGGTATTTTTTCTTCACTTTCGAGTCCAAACCTGTTTTGCTACAGACGCCCTTTGCTGAACAGAAAATCTTCATCACCAAGTAAGAAAAATTATTTTTATATTTGTTTTTGCAGTTTTAATCTGTGATGTTAAATGTGACTATATGTATTCATTTTATTTAAAAACAATTATTTTTTGAAAACTTAAGATAAAATCGATGTAATAAGATTTTAACTCTGGGGTATAATTGCAGACTCAGTATAAAAAATATATGTCTTAGAAGTATCTTAAAAAAATTTTATTCGAAATAAATGACGCCAAAACACGACACAAACATAAGACTTCTTCTATTTAGAGTTATACCCTTTACACACATTATTTTATCTAGAAACATCGCGCGACCTCTAGATCTAAGTGTACAATTAAGGAGTAAGGAGGTGAAATTGCATTAGAGAGCATTTATAGCTAGATCTAGTTTATGAGCCGGTGGCTTTCGCTTTTTTCAAAACATGAACGATGATTATTTTAAGAAATTAACAAAAAATGAAGCTAGCTGAAATTACGATTAATTATCGTAGTAAAATGTTATTGATAATGTTTTTTCTCAGAATCTCAATATCTGCAAGCACCTTGCAATGCTTTTTTCGATGTATTTTGATAAAACATATATACCCCTAAGAATTTAAAATAACACCAGAAATAAACATAAATTTAATGTATTGTACTGTTACATTAAAAAGCACCAACGACAGTTGACAATATGATAATTGATTATTTTATTATTCACTTTCTGTGTTCGATAGTCTTAAAATATTGAAATAGAAACATTTCTAAGATGTAGTAATTTTACGTCATCTTTCAAAAAATAAAAGACACTTGTTTAATTTTCAAGGCATTGTAATCGCTTGCTTAGAAGACATGTAACATGCAATGTAGAGCAATTGATTTTTACAACCCGTCTAAGATTCTTTCACTGATGGTCAAGTCAGGGATGGTGGAGGAAACCAGAGTGTCAGGATAAAACCACCGACCTTCGACTAGCACACTGACAAACTTTCTTACTCAAGAACTGTCCCTAGTGAGATTTGAACCCAAGCTATAAGAGGTCTGCAAAAGAAGTTCTATGAAATGAAAATGAAAACGAATAAATAAATAGATAAAATAAATAAATAAATAAATAAATAAATATAAATAAATAAATAAATAAATAAAATGAAAACGCAGTAACTCATCTTTAGCATTTATCATACATTAAACTTTTTTTTGTAAATTTTACATAACCTTTTTAAAAAAGATGACACCTAGTATCAATTTTTACAATTTTGAACAATATTTTATGAATGAAAAAAAATGCTAATTACTTATGTCAGATATAATTTGAATCTAGAATCTGAATTTATTTCAGAATGAGTCAGGTTGGTCAATTAGCTGCTCAGGTGGTCAACAATTCTGACCAGAAAGATTTGTTGAGACTTAGCTGGGGAGTACTGTCCGTAGATTTGGAAGACACCGGTTTAATGCTTATGGCAAAGTAAGTAAAGATTTTTTTTTAAAATTTAGACTTCAAAGCGTTTGACTTGGCAATTATAATTACCCGCCAAAGTAACATTTTATACGGTATTATTGTAGACAGTTCAAATCATGTCAATATATGCATGATAAAATTTTAATTGACTTTTTGTTTGTTGCAAGCATAGAAACATTTTCTTTATAAACGTTTATAACATTTTTGAGAAACAAAGAAAAGTTATTTCTATTAGTATATCAATGAACTTAAAATGTTATTAAACTATTAAGCTAATCAGTTGTTGCATCTGGTAAAACTTATAGAAAAGATGTTTGTATTAAAAATTTGTTACTTTAATAATTCCGTGTGTCAGTGGTGTTATTTTTTTCTAGTCTGTTTAAAATGAGTCCAGGATCCTTGGGCAAGTTTGCACGTCTTGGAGATGTATCAGCTGGAAAAGCCAATAGTAAACTGAGAGGACACGCCATCACCTTGATGTACGCCCTTCAAAATTTCATTGATAGTCTTGATGATGTAGACAGATTAAAGTGCGTTGTTGAAAAGTTTGCTGTCAATCACATCAATAGACAAATCTCTGCTGATGAATTTGGGGTAAGCTTTTTTTAAATCACAAAATCAGTTAGTTTAAACATATTTTATTTAGTCAAAATTAGTTAGTGTAAACATATTTTATTTATATTTTTTAGTCAAAATCAGTTAGTTTAAACATATTTTATTTTGTCATAAGAATTATATTATTACAATATCTTGAAACAATGACAAATACAAATGGCAAAAAAAAATTCAGTAAAAACAAAATAAATTATGATTATATAAAACATCGATAGTGCATGATGAACAAAATTTATTCTTATTTATTACGCTAAGGTCGTTGATAAAACCTTAATAGGTTTTCAGACAGTGTTGAGTATAAGTTTACGGTGTATTAATGTACATTATATGTATCAATGCGAAGGAAGTTACTAATGTGATCAATTATATTACATGTATATATATTTTATATTACCTTGTTTTAATGCTTTGAGAAATGACTATTTAGAATAATATCTCATGAACTTAGCTGAATTTAAACAATCTTTATCCTCTATATTTCAGGAAATTGTTGGCCCAATTAGAGCAGTATTGAAGGCAAGAATGGGAAGTTACTTCGATGAAGATACCGTTGCCGCATGGGCTGCACTTGTAGCTGTTGTCCAAGCTGCATTATAAATTGTTACATCATAACAGCGAAGATAAGATAACAGTTTTCAGCGTGTTACCATGGAAACAAAAGAATGTAACTTATGACATTATAGTTCATCATATATTATATGATATACTTATCTGTCAACGATTCTTATTTTGTTTTTGCTTTGTATCCTTGCAAAATTCGAATAAACTATTAGCATTTATTGAACTTTTGATTGTGTTAGTATTTTTAGTACTTGAGAATTTTAGTAATGGTTTTCTTTAAAAGAAAGAAGACACTTGATAATTTCAACTGAATAACATGTACTTTCGGAGTCTTTTTGAATCTGATGTCAAGGTTTACAACTTATTTAAAACCAGAACAATCTCTAAGAAATTTATGATCTCTCTCTCTCTCTCTCTCTCTCTCTCTCTCTCTCTCTCACACACACACACACACACACACACACACACACACACACACACACACACCGGTAATCGTTAAACACAACCACTGGTACAACACTCTATATTTTCAGAGTTTTTGTTAGACTTTGTCAATTTGAAACATCAATGAACTTCTCTCAAGTGGTGCGGTTACTGAGGTACTTCCAATTGTCCCGATTTTCAGTTGTTATCATGAACAAACCGGCCCAGGCATTAACACGTCACTCAATACATGTGTTTGTAAATAAAACAAACTTAGAAAAAAGTCACAAAGCGAAAAACAATCTCATCCCTGGGAATGGTATCTTTTTCTAGTACCGGTGATATTGCACACCACGGAAATAAATGAATTCAAAGTCAATTGCTGTTGGAGAATTTGCTAATGTTTTTCCCCCAAAGAAATCATTGTTCAAAATTTTCAAAAGGTAATCCAACGACAAGCATTATAATTTGTCCCGCTAACTGATATAATACTCACATACGATATACAATGTATGTGGTTGTGGTTAGAATGATGTCTTGTGCCGAAATGAAGATTTCTTTAACTGACAATTTTTGTCAATTAAATGACATATATTACATCTCAAACTTCGTAGTCAATAAGTTGTATACGCGCAAATCAATTAATGTATTAGAACAATGAATGATATAAATATATAACTCCTAGCTTACATCACCACTTACAGAAAGGAATTAAATTAGGACAGATTAATGTGTGGAAAATTGTCAGTTCGATTGACAAAGATATTGATTTTATCCCGACATTCATGGTCATCATTCCTTGATGCCAACCTTAACTAGGCTTTACCCCCCCCCCCCCCATTTATCCGCATGCACATTATTTCAGTAATAAGATGTCTGTGATATAAGGTAATGGTGTTCGAAAAATGATCCGTTTACCTGAACATGGCGCGGTTTTTTAGAATTACACAAGCTTACCGTGTCTAGTATTGTTTAAGAGTTACAAGCTATTGACATTTTAGTGCATACAGGTGTATTATATAGTTATATATTAGGCACGCCTTATCAGTGTATCAGTGTGTTCAGAGAGAGAGAGAGAGAGAGAGAGAGAGAGAGAGAGAGTTGTGATGAGTATGACATCGTCTCTTTCTGAACACGTTTATCGTCAATACCGGTGTTCAATACCGAAAAATCGTCAAGCACACATAAGAAAATGAATGAGCGATCTAAGTGTCGCAAGTTCGCCTTGAATTCTATATAAGTACAAGTCAGGCACACATAAAAACATTGCAAACACAAAGTTAAAAATAATCCACCTCGTGCAATCAATAAATCTTTCTTAAATACCTTGAAGATGTTAGATCCTGTATACCTGTTGTAATCTTACATAACTGTTATAGAATAATGAATATCAATTTTCAAATAAATATAAAAATGTATTTCATAATCTTATCTATTAAACCCCACGACATCATTTAAATCGCATAAAATTTAAATCAGAATACAGGCTGATAGTATATTTAAAATATGCTACAGTGTTTTAAAAAAAATTCTTTTTCTTTTTTTTTTTTTACTTAAATCTGTGAACCTTGCAAAATAATTCAAATCATATTACGTTTGTCGAAAAACTATAAAAAGATATAAATAATGAATTTTAAATAAATATCTAGAACATGCAAATAATTCAAACCTGCTACATTAAACATTAATTTTAAAAATTGTGTTTCAGAATGCTAAATAAAAAATTCAGAGGAATATCTTAAACGATTACATTTGCAACAACATCTTCAAAACACTATTACAAATTGCTTTATATATGACATTTTTATCATCTCGCCAATTTAATACCTAGAGGCGATATAAATCAAAGGATAATTTAAAGCTGCATTAAGTTTTCCAAAGAAAGAAATAAAACGGTGCTAATCTAATTAATGGTGTTCCTAATGAACAATGTTACATTTGGTTTAACGATAAAAGCTCGAATAAATACAGAAATACGGTAATTACCCAGCGAGATGCCTTTCTTTTAAATTTATAAAACTTTGTAAAATTCGTAAGTGAATATCAACTCATTAATATATCAATCAACATCAAGATGAATTTTCAAATTAAACTCCAAGTATAAGTGCAAATTTCACGAAAAACCTTTGCACTAATGTTGTCAACGTCAACTTAGACGACAAAAACCACCGAGTAACTGAGTTTTTACAGGCAAGACAGAAACACAAGAATAAGACCTTGCAATTGTATGGCAAAAGGGAGTCTACTCTAGGTAGACGATGCTTATTTTTTCTTAATAAAGATTTGAAGCAATATAAGTATATGATCAGATTTACACGTGAAAGAATCAGATTCTTGTTTCAATGGTAAACGTTAAAATAATTTTTGTTTTATTTCCAAAGTGAAAATAATCCCCCCCCTAAAAAAAAACAACCTAAAAGAAATTTTCAAATATTTTCTGAAGAAGACTGACAAAGTTATGTTATAATCACCAAATAGAAAATTTAGTGACATCAAGAAACTAGATCGATTTTTACATAAAAATAACAGAACATTTCTCTTTAAAGTACTGTCGATCCATTCCTTAAAATTATCTGAAGACATATGTTAAAGCTAATGTTAAAAATTATCAACTCTAAATCGACAAATTTTAGCTGGCCTTTTAAGCTATAAAGCGCCACAAGTTTATTCCCATTGGTACAAACAAACTTATTGCCATATTGTCATCTGAAATTTAGCTACTAAAAGTGTCTTTTGCAATTAAATGAACTAGTATGACATGAAAATTGTTTTGATCAAATTATACCTTCAATAGTTTATTTCAAATCCGTTTAAAGTTTTATAGTTCCATTTTTTAAAAATTGTATCCCCAGTATTCTTAAGAATTTTGATCTTAATTGGATGCAGAATCACATGATAAAGCGTTACCGTACCCGAGTTCCCGCCATAATTTTGTACACGCCGATGCTCGCACATTCGTGATGTCATAGATAAAAATGACATCTTACTCGTCACTGCAAAAATTTTTCATACAACGGTGATATTACCATAGTAATATTAAAAAATATTATATATATTTGTTTCCATACATATATGCATTAGAGTATATTTTATACATAGCGTTTTTAGAGAAATAAATTAAGCAAATTGTCCTCATGCTTCAATCTTTTAGCTATCATTACACAATCTTATATTAGAGCTTGTTACTTTAACCATACTAGGAAGTGTCTTCCTGCTATCTTAAAGCAAGCCTAATTTATTTGTCGATCTTTAGTATTATCTTGCTGGAAAAAAATGCAAGCTTTACGCACCCCATATATATATATATATATATAGAGAGAGAGAGAGAGAGAGAGAGAGAGAGAGAGAGAGAGAGAGAGAGAGAGGGAGAGAGAGAGAGAGAGGGGGGGGGGTTTCGACAAGGAAATATAAACAAATAATTTCAAAGGTGGCTTAATGTTTATAACATAATATTATATATAGTATAATCTCTTTATCAAACAGTAATTACCTTTAAGTAAAAGTTTATGTAGCAGGTTACTATATTTAAATAGCTTTTTCATAGTAAGTGTCTAGATGTTATAAAAATTTGTCTTAAAACATAATATTAAAAGAAACGCTTAAGATTAAAATCCAATTTTTATTAACTTCTTAAAACAGTTACTCATAATAAAGAAACCGATGTACCATACAACAAAGATTTATATCATCCTAAAATGTCATTTTTTATATCCAATTATGATTCTTGGAAAAAAATGTTTTTAGAGATATGTTATAGAAATACCTTGCAAAATTTTCAAAATATGTGATAAAAAATTAAACAACTATTAAATTTAAAACACAAATACCAGTTGAATTTTGATTTATATTAGATAAGTTCAACTTCATACTTCTTTTTCAAGCTGCATTAATTTTTCTAAGGAAAAAAATTATAACGGTGCTGATCTAATTTATGATGTTCCTAATCAACAATGTTACATATGGTTCAACGATAAAAAATCGAATAAATACAGAAACAACAATAATTTCCCAGCGAGATGTAGCTTGTGGGAACCGATATTAGAATATGCTTACGTCATAAAAAACCGGGCATTTAAACACAACTTACAAAACGGTGAAATACGATACATTGAACATAGAGCTTCATTGAATATGTCATTTGTGCCTTAGTAAGGGATACATAACACCATTTTGAATACATCTGGATATTAATGACGGACAATTAATACAATTTGTCATGTTTCTCTTTCGATTTATTGGAGTTTCCGTACATTCGTGCGCATGTTTAATCATCGATAAACATTGACCAACCGGCTAGAGAATTACGTTTATTTACAGCTAAAAGGAATGAAATTTTAGAAATGAATTTAACGGATCGTGATTAGAAGTTATCAATTTTTAAAATATAATATATTTAGAAAAAAAATCCGGAAATTAAAAAAAAAACTCAATGCAGCTTTAAAATTTGTTCCATGAATAATAATGATAAGGAATAGAAGAGATTAATCATATAAGCGGCAAGTTATGTGTATTGAAAGTCAAAGTGTTTTATGTTTAATGAAGTTTTTAAAAGGATCGGACAGGACATCTCTGAGAACAATCCGGAAAAGGATTGAAACGGAAGAGGAAGAAAATAAACACAGAAAAACTTATATGCCACCCCAACAAAGTTTGGGAAACCTAATAATTAAGCTGAATACCCGATTCATATTCGACTTGAAATGTTGAAAATTTTTAATAACAAGCTAGTCCATTAAATTCAAAAGGACCTGAACAGTCACCTATGGACATAGAATAATATGCGAGTTGAAATGTTGCGGCATATTTAAACAATGTTAAATTTTACAAGTAGTAGCATTTAAAGTTTTTACATATTTACATTTTTATGTTGGTAGATGATAGTTATTACAAATAAATCATTTTCGAAAATTCCATATGTTTAACAATAAGTGGTATTATAATGTGGGAACATTGTATCTTGTACCAAGAAATTAAAATATGTAAACTATACTTTCGCTGTTCATTAGTATAATGATAGTTTTAAAAGATAGAAAACAGTTTAGTCTTTAAAAATATATTTAGCACACTTACAATCATTCACAAAATGATAAATAGGTTAACAATTGTTATTAAAATAAATAATAAAAATTAAAAAAATCTAACAAGATAGTAAATTTCATATCTACATGTATATGTTATTCCATGTAAGAGTTGTTGCCTCTGTAATATTGATTTTGCTGTTTTTGACAATATTCTTGAAAAATTGTTTTAAATGGATAATAACAATAAATTGCAAAAAATGATCGACATGTCAAGAGCTAACAGGAGAGCAAGTTTCGTATTTATATAGTAAGTTTTAAGAGTTGTTGTCCCTGAAATATCGATTTTTAAGAAATTTCGCCGTTTTTGACCATTTTCTTGAAAACTATTATAGATGAATAATAACAATACATTTCAAAAATGTTCAGCATGGCCACATCTAACAAGGTAGCAAGTTTTGTATCTATATGTTAATCCATGTAAGAGTTGTTGCCCCTAAAATACTAATTTTTCGTACATTTTTCTGCTTTGGACCTTTTAGTTGAAAACTATTATAGATAGATGATAACAATAGATTGCAAAAATGATCAACATGATAAAATCTAGCACTTTCTAAAAAAAACAATATTATATTCCATCTTAAAGTTGAAATGCATTTTTGAGAATTTGACATTCTTTGATGATTATTATGAATACAGTTTTGTTCAAACAATAAATTGTTGCCACAGAAATGATCATGTTTTGAGAACTTTAATGTTATTGGCTATTTTTGGCTAAATCTTCAAAATACAAACAGTCGTTTCCATTTTGAAATGAAAGCATTTAAGTAAGACATAATTTATCAAGTGAGCGTATGAGGCCGATTGGGCCTCTCTTGAATGAATCACAATAAGATTTATTCTGCCAATTTCTTGATGAATGACTATTCGCTGTATGTGTTTTGATATAAATGGAAATAACTGTCCTTAACTGATATACATGTCAATATTTGCTGGTGCAAGTCTATATCAGGGTACAAATAATCACTAAAACCTCCTAAACTGACAAGATGTTTTAATTAGAGCATGATAATATCAAGGATGGACATAGTTTTCTCGCTGAAAATAAGCCATCCACATATTTTCTTCTTCTTAAACAGCTCTGATTGATTTCTGGTAGGCTCTCTGTATATAACTTGTAACATTTTTTCTTCATTTTTCACGTTTTGTTGATAAGAATTTCAACTTTTCTCCCATCCTCTTCAATTAAATGATGTCAACTTCGTGAGCACTCTTTTTTACCTTTTCTTTGGTCTTCTTTATGAATTTAATTTTCTTCAACCCTTTTAAATTTCTTTGTTTTCTCTGACAAAAAATTCAAAATTTTAATGTTTAGAATAAAAATACTTGAACAGTCAACGAAAATTTATATGAAAAATTACTTTTTGAAGCAGGTATCAATACCTGAGTTGCCTGAAATTATAGTTTCAGAATAATAGCTCTCTCATGGCCTGGTTTTCTGTCCTTCTAAGACATTGTAATGAGTGAGAAAGATAATTAGTTTGTTTGCTTAAAGTTGCTTCTTTATTTTGTTATTATTATTCTTTTTTGGAGGGGAATTGTTTTTCCAGTTTCCTTAACTATTCCAGACTGACTGACTCAAAGCATTTCAAAGGATCTTACCCCTAAAATACAAGGATATTTAAAATCATTATAAGAAGCAAAGTAAAAAGAGTGGAAATGAAAAAAAAAGCGCACTTCACAGACAGAAAGTTCAAAGGCAGTGACGAAAGAGAGAGGTATTTATTGTTTATGCATGTAAAGGCATGAGGAATTACAAAAATTCACATTAAGCAATGTCATTTGCCACATTAGAATAAAAATAATTATACTTATGTTCACAAATTTCGAGTTTAATAAAATTCATTTTCACCAGGAGTAACTTGTGATTATGTTATGTAGCCATGTTATGATACTTAACATAAAACATGATGGTAAAATTATTTTATTTGATATCCTTATATTTAGGAAGAATTGTATATGACCTACTTAACCTGGTGCATTTGAAACAAAAATGCATAGCATCTGATTATGATAAAAAATGAAAGAGAATGAATTTAAATAACGTTATTATCTTATTGCCTACTTCTTATAACATCTTTTACCCAACCATTTAACTTTTCATATTACAAAAAATAAAATAAAATAAAAAAAGATAAAAATTAAAAAAAAAAAAGAAATTAAAAAAAAAATGTTGCATAACTTGCCAAAAGCAAATTTATTTGTTGAGACTGATAAACAATTTTTCTGGGTTAATTAAAATAATTAAAAAACAAGTTGCAAAAAAATTAAGAAAAGACAAACACATATTCAGACAACTGATGGTAACACTATAAATTTTCTTCTAGTCATAACTTCCTTCAAACTTTGTTAAGCTTAATTTACCGCATCTGATAAAAGAGCATAATAATGGTTAAACATTTATTTTGTATAAAATGGGGTATTACTTACTTCTGATTTTTCTTCGCTAAGTGGCATTTTTGACCTCCATTTCAGCAGCTACAGCTTTAACAATTCTTTTTCATATTTGCTTTGTAAGAAGCATATGAAACACTGTGAATACAAGATGATAGACAAGTTAAAAATAAATATGTACTAATCAAAAATACTAATTAACAATTTACCATACTACATTGCTAAAAATACTCAGATCTATAATTTGTCTTAAAATATAGTATAGTACTGATCTTATTTTTTTTTTTTTTTAAAAACTTTTAAAAAGAAAGGTTGAATTTTACACAATAATTTTAACGTAGTTTTAATTCATAATAGTCATTGTTAGATAATACACTTTTAAAACATCAATAATGCTATTCACACTTTATAATCGAAAATTACTTTCGCTATATGTATAACCATTGCATGGTTATAATGTTTAGGTAAGAAGGTTGTGCATTTTGGCCCTGTTTCTTTATCTTAACCGTCATAACTTGTTTATTAGACAGTATCACATAAAAAGATTTTAAAATTGAGCATGTCTAAAGATTATATTTCTTATGTCTATAATATTTTAAATCATTTTCTTGGATTAAAGGAGCTAGATATTTATTGCATTGAAATTTCAGTACACTAAATATAATTTCGAAATATGACTGACAATTCCCATTTACATTTACATGAATTGCCGAATGTGCACATCTGGCACATCAAAATTTAACTGGTATTTGTTTTATATATTTACATAGTCATAACTAAAGAAAGCCAAATCTTTTGCTCCAACTTTTTTGTCCTTTTGATCAAGACCATTTACCTAAATACCTAAATGTGGCACGCAACATATTGTTTCATATAAGTCTGCATTTGCCAAGTCTGATTAAAATCCATTTATAGATGTGAAAATTATAAAGCCAGAAGAATTTGACATTGACAGACACATAATACGTAAATAGGTGTTTTGACTTTTCAAAATCGTTGAATGTAAAGGGACAACCTGTAATCGATACTGGGCTAGCTACTTTCATTTTCTGAACTATCATAAATATGTAAAGATCAGTCTTATTGCATCTTAACTTATACCTTTCTGGACATCAGTGAGAGAGTAAAGAATAATTCAGATGTGTTTGTAATAGAGCAGAGGATGAAGGAATTTTATGCCCCATTCAAGATTCTTCACTTGCATCACTTACGAGAACAATCACTCTTCTGCAAGGATGTGACAAACTTTGTTACAATATGATCTGTCCTGATATGGATTTAATGCTAGATTCATAGAGTTTTTGTCAAAGAGTTAGAAATACAAAGAAAGAAAACATTCATTAAATTTATCATTACCTTTCTTTGAACCCGTTTCCAAAATTAATGTATGGATTTTCTTTTAAAAACATTTTTAACTGAAAAGTGAAAAAATTGAAATAGTCAATTAGAATATTGGATATTATATTCCATATGTGACAAAATATAAATTTATGGCCATTGAGAAAATAAATATGGTAAAGTTATGACTTTAAATTGAAACAAGCAGCCAATGGTTCATAACGTTTACCTAATTAATACAATAAACATTTACAGTAATAAAAGAAACTTTAATATTTTACATAAGTTTGAAACCAAATACCAAAACATTTTCAAGTTTGGTTTGACCTGTCTCGTAGGATGCAAAATGCATTATAAATGCTTTGAATAAATGACTCGGATAAAAAGAATAGAATAACTAATCGGAATTTGAATAACTGAAGAAATTTAGAAAATTATAAAATCAAATAAATCATAACAAGACCCATATGGGATCCAAATCTGCATCACCCGGGGCATTATTATCACATGTTTTTATTTCTGATATTTAGAAAAAGTTTTTCTTATAAGAAATAAGTGTCTGTGATTATTTCAACCAGAAATACTTATACATAACAACAGAATTACTCCTCAGCTTTAAGTAAATAAAACCCAATTTATAAAATGACCATTGGCACATTAAAATTGTAAAGGCACGAAATTACTTCGCCAATCCAAAGTATAGGGTAAGTACATTTATAATCAGTGGCTGCAATATGCGTTTTTCTTTCTTTTTTTCTTTCCTGATTTTTTCTCAACACTAATGCTGTATTATGTTCTTGGTTGTGTTTGTTGTTGCGAAGTACAGGTTTGTCAGTTACAAACTCCTGTTTCTTAACTGATATATTCCATACTTTAGAAAAATGAGTGTAACCACTTATTTATTTTCATGTGTCATGAAAGCACAAACAGTTGCATTATCAAATTTTAGCATATTTGTCTTATGGATAAAACAAACTATGCACAGTTTATATGTTTTACTGTAAAAAAAAACGACGAAGTTTTCAATACAATAATTTTACAACAAGAATCAAATGTCACCAAAATAGCAAATTTACTTACTTTGAAACTGATAAACAATTTTTCTTGACCAATTAACATTACCATAAATTAGTTGCAAATAAAATTAAGAAAAGACAAACTTATATTGGGGGATGTATTCTTAAAACCTTAATAATACGCGTACAATAGTTATAGTATGTTTGAACATTGTGTATTTTACCGTTATTTAAACACCCTGTTATTTATAATTAATATAATAGATTAAAAATATGGAATAAGAACAGAAAAAATAGTTCATATTTATCAAAATAAAGCTTATACTTTGTTTTTTTAATAAGACATGGGTTGTAAAATATGTGTAATGGCTAGCGCATTTTAAAAGTATCTTAAACACAATAATGAATTTTTTATTATCAATAATTTCAGTTCATAAACAAAAATCAGTCTTTAAATCAATGGACTTGCTTTTTATAGATGTATACGTCATGTACTTTTTTAATTTATTTCACTTAAAAGATTTTTTCTCTTTGTTTTAAACTGATTATACCTATTTATGTTTTATTCAGGTACACCTTCGTTTTACTACTTTAAACACTGTTGTTATTTGTAGGAATAAAAGACTTTAAATATTTTAAATATTAAAATATTTTAATTGTGACATGCAAGGTTTTGAAAGGTTTTTATGAAAAGTAAAAATTTCTCATATAACTCATTTACTCAAAACAATATTATGAACGCTAAAAACTCATATATTGTATGTTAAAAATTATTACACAAATAAAGTTTGTCTAAAATTTCGTTGTCTGATAAAAAACATAATACCTCACACTGTATGCCATTTTTCGATGCATTTTCATGTAAGGAATTACCCCCAATTTTTTTTCTTGCTTTGCTAGTAGAAACATCCACAGTCCTCCGTTGGTATAATGAAAAATATGGAGTCTGAAATGCGTTTCAAAATTTTTCGGAATTTATAAGCATGTAAAACATGGTCTTGAACAAAAATCTTGGGAGTTGTAAATATATAGTACAAATACCAGTTAAATTTTGATGTGCCAGATGTGCACATTTCGGAAATTAATTCCTCATCAGTGACACTAAGACCGAAAAGTTTGATAAAAACAATTTGAATAAAAGAAAGGTTTTTTTTCAATAAAATTAAAAATTAATAATTTCTTCTGATAAATTACTAAATTTGAATTTATTTCGTCATATATTTTAAACATAATAAGACTGCTAGACATTTTTACTTAAAGGTGTTTATTAAGAAAAACACACAGTTTCTTCTTAATCCAAAATCACTTTCCTTATAAGATAATATATATATATATATATATATATATATATATATATATATATATATATATATATATATATATATATATATATATATATATATTATCTTATTAGGAAAGTGATCTGTTTATCCTGAATAATTTTGTTAAATTTTTATCTATCAAACTTTTCGGCTCCACAATGACGCTGCTGAGGGATGATTTTCCGACATATGGCACATCAAATTTAACAGGTATATTTGCTAAATATTTGTTACGCTTATCAATTGATAAAGATGATTTTCAGCATATTTGAAGAAGGCTTTTAATCGTTCTTCCGGTTTGAAATCGCGTCAAATGTGTTATATTGCGTCGACTAAGAGTATTGTGGTCAAAATTTTTTCTAAAATTAAGCTACAAATTTCTAAATATAACCGTTGTTTAATCTTATTTCCGACTTTACTAAATAAACGGTGACGTCTCAATAAATCTCAAGATTTTAAATACTTACTACTTACATATTTAACCGTATACAACAACAATGTTGTTTTGTAACTTGATTAGTTATTCATTGAATTGAGCGATGTGGTCGATAGTTGCAAAATTGTTTTTAAAGCTAAAAATATATATATTTGTAATCAAATTATCAAAACTTTCTAATTTTTGCATCTGAACGATTAAGATTCAAATCTAGGCGTTTTAGAGTAATATTTAGACCAAAAGGTCACCGACATCATGGAATTTTTCGTACATGCATCATTTCTCCGTATTTTATGATTTTAATTTTAATGTTTGCCTTTTTTAAGAAAAACAATATTCAAATCAACATATAAAAAAAAATTAAAATAATAATTGGACATACACGTCTCTAAAACCTAATTTAAATGTAAATGTATACTGCAAAATTTCTGCAGGGAACATGTTGTAAAACTCTGTTAAAATACTACCGATGTAAATCAAGAGGTAAATGCCATCATCTTTGATAACGCATCTTCGCTCAAAAATAGGGTAGTGCAGCAGTCTTAAAGATGAAACAATAATAAAATGTCTTCCTTATTCAACATTTTTTAATGATAGTAAAATTATCGCTGGTCGTCGAATAAACGTGTTTCGTATTGCTTTAGGCAAATGTGTGGAGAGGAAATGCTAGTTCGAATAAAAGTTCTGCTGCTTTTAAACTTGTGTTTACTTTGTTAAGGTTAAAGTAAGTTTAATGATTAAAATGGAGTTATTAAAGCGAAAATAAAAAACGAGTTCTTGACAACAACAGACGCAACCAGGAACACAACACATACCAACTAAACCAAGTAAAAGCCAGTCTAGACACGACAAACCTATGCTAGAAATATATACGGTTATGAAGTCACGGGCACAACAATTTATTAAATGTATATTAATGTAGTCATAGTAAAACTGTCGGCATGTCACAGCCATAATACAAGACCCAAAACGACAAATATGGTTTTCTTTGATTATTTTGTTAGTATCATTATCAAAAATAAAATGAAATTATAAGATTTATTATGTATGGCTTTATTAATAGAATACAAGAGTAAGGATTACAAAAAAATGATATACGGATTTGAACAGGAACAATTTGAAAACAAGTTCATTATTGAATTCTTTTACTATTGGACTAGTCCATTATCTTCCATCAAAATAGTTGTTTTTTCTCATGCTTCGGTGAGTGCCGCTCTGATAACATCAATAAGTTTTCCCCATGATTCAACATGTCTGTCTGTGCATTTGTCTCCCAATTTTTCTCTAAGAAATTCTGCAAGAGGAGCTTTAATCCACTGTAAAAGATTAAAATGATCAAGTTATTTATGTCGCTAAACGAACCCAAGTGCTGAAACACACACACACACACACACACACACACACACACACACACACACTGTGCCTTTAAACTAAATATTCTCTCAAACAACTTCAAACCGCGTCATTCTTATAAAACACCTCTAATTCTAAATACAGTAATATGGAATGTAATTTGCCACTAAAAGCAACAAAATACTCTCTCTCTCTCTCTCTCTCTCTCTCTCTCTCTCTCTCTCTCTCTCTTCTTTCTCTCCTTGTGTGTGTGTGTGTGTTATAAGTGTTCGGATTGCAACCACAAATCAATTTGTAAAATAAAAAAAATAAAATTAATGCTTCTTACCCCGAATTCAATTGAACCAACTCCTCTTGCTGTATGTTGTACTGAGAATTTTCGTGCAACATCTTCTAAATCATCTGCATTATCAAGATGATCAACGAAGTTTTGGATTCCATACCAAAGTGTTAAACCATGACCATTTAACTTCCTGTTGTTCCATGGATCAGATAGATCCCCCATACGTTTGAAAAATGGTATGGCTTTTTCTTCCATATCGAACAATCTGTAAACAAAAGAAAAAACTGTGTATACATCTTTACAAGCCAAAAGTGAATTTACAGCTTAAACGGGAAACAACAAACCCATACATGGTACGACTGATATCGATACCGCTGGTGTCAGTAAAATATTATACTGTAAATATATACTCAGTATTACGACATCAGGTGCTATGCCATATTCATTTTGTCTTGATATAACGGAAGGGGTAATTTCTTCCAACGTTTGAAAAATGCATAGGTCCTTCCGATTGACTTATCTCAAATAATCTGTATATCTAAACCTTGAACAATGACACATCTAATAAATATTTGTAAGATTATGACCATCGTAGTGTTTTCAAAACGTTGTTATATATATATATATATATATATATATATATATATATATATATATATATATATATATATATATATATATAAGCTTAATGATAATGCTAATTTACTTGATAACATCTGATACTGTAACCAAAACCAACCAACCAAATAAACAAACAAAAAAGGGTGGACGGGAAGAACCACATTATTTAGAAACCACCGACTAAAAATTCCCGAGATATAATGAGAATATATAGTTAAATAGTTCATTCGTCTGGCCATAATTATCCCTCTCATTTACAAATTAAACAAGTAACCGAAAAAATATTTTAACATTATGTGATAAAACATTAAAGGGACATAACAATGCTTAATGTTAACCATTCCTAATTAGTCACGTTATATTCTGTACAGGAGTTACTGGGAATTACTCTTAACAAAATAATGAAAAATAAAACTGAAAGAAAAAAATCATTTAACAGAAACAGGCATGCTGTTTACGTTTCCTTCTAAGCAGGAAAAACAAAAACAAATATGAAAAATACTAAAGATAAAAATTTCTAGAAAAATCTATGAATCAATATTTACATCTATGCACGGAACTCTTAGCAGTAAATATGGAAATTAAGTCGTGACAATAAATTAATTAAAAAAAATAACTCCTTGAAAATTCAATAAAACGGAACAAATAATAAATAAATAGATAATAATAATAATAAAAATCTACGCATTATGACTATCGGTCCTAACAAGTTTATGATTTTAAATTACAGAGATCTAGTGCGGACAAAAATAATTTTTGAAAAGTACAAAGGGCAATAACTCATAAGATAAAATAATGAACACGAACAAAGAAACAAAATGTACATCAATGCATTAAGTTTATCATTCCTACTAAGATTTATTTAATTATGAGCTGTCAAAAACAACCATTCATATATAATATGAAAAAGCTAAAACGCCTAGAAAAATCAATGAAACGGAACATAAAAAATATTTTTCACATATATGCACCATGTTCATTATTCCTACTAAGTTTCGTTAAATTCTGAATCTGAACAGTAATTACAGAGATCAAGTAAAGACTATAATAATAATAATAATAAGAAGAAGAAGAAGAATAATAATAATAATTAAAAATCCAAAGCCAATAACTCCGAGAAAAATCAATAAACAGTAACAGAAAAAAATATGCACATTTATGCATTGTGAATCTACAAACTTTTATCAAATAAGGATCAAGAATAAACGGGACCTACTTCGGACAAAAATAATTATTGAAAAAAATACAAAGGGTCATAACATCCAAGAAAAATTAATGAATACACAGAAAAACAACATGCACTTTCATGTTTATCATATCTTTTTGGTTTTAAAAACCAAGAACGTGAATAACAGATGTCTAGTCAGAACATAAAGTATCATTGTAAAAAATCAAAGGGTAAAGAAAAAAAATCGCCCAACCGAAACTGAGAGACAATATGCGCAACTAAACCTTCTACAAACCACCCCTGTATAGTTTCATCAAAATCCAATTAATATAATAAAACTACTGATGCGTTCAAGAAATGTGAAGAACTGTGATGGACAGAGGGGAAGACGATATGTATTCTTCATCTTTGACTCATTGTTGGGTCTTATTCTTATTTTGTATTTTTTTAGCAATATCATTGGGATGGATGGGTCAGTAAAGTATGTTACAACTACAATGGATACAATTTTATTAAAGACCACAGTGCCCATTTTAATTCGGGAGTTTTATGATCAATTGTCTTGAAATTGTGTTGGAATTTGCTGCTATTTTTTGTGTTTCATAAATACAAAGTACAGATTTTCCAACTACAAATATCTAATTGTTTACTACTTATATCAGAAAAGAAGTTTTTATATAATTATTTTTCTCACTTTATCATTAGAGCTACGCCATTTTTCTTTTTTCCTGATACCATTTCCCATGTTTCTCTGATGTCTTTAACAACCTCTGGGTCTGTGGCGGCTTTGATTGCTTCGTTGACACCCATTCTAAAAATAAACATTTTTTTCTATTATAAATCACATTTTTTGTCTTAAGGTAAAAAGAAATTTGCGAATTATTAATTTTTATAAAAAACTAATTTTTGTATTTTTTTTAAAATTTTAATTTTTTTTATATGTTTGTTATTTGTTTTACCTTTCTTAGAAAAGGAAGTTAAATATTAGAAATTTGCAAACAATCGGCTGGATTTATCTTACATATATATATATATATACAAAGACCTCAGAATCAGAAACCCTTATTGTACTATTAATGTATAATTATTTTTTTGACCTGAAAACCTATGTTGTGATACTTTCATCAATGTAAAGATAAACCAACTGCAAATTTACTCAAAATAGAATATTTTCAATTGTCATCCACATTTCCTTAAGTTTATGAATGAATTAGTTATTTAATTTACGATTGCTTTCTTGATTTTTTTATTATTATTTAAAAATTAGTTTTTTTACTTCGCTAAAAACTAAGTCTTCAATTGAGTCCGAAATTGTGTACTTTGATAAAAATAATAAATATTTTCTTACCTTACAGTTGAAGTTAACCCAAGTGGCACTGAATCTACAAAGAGCACCTGCTTTGATTTGGTGAAACCCTATTCGTCAGGTTTTATATAGTAAAATCCTTCGATGAGGCGTGACTATCTGGCACGTAAATAGTGGTGCCGGTTGTTTTTCAAACTTGCATATTATAAAGAATTGCCTTGTTTTAGAATAATGACGTATATTAAAATGTTCAACTTGTTTACGTATTGTTGGTGTTACGGTTTAATGATGATAGAAATATTTCAAGTGGTCATTGAAATAAATATAATCGAGTTATTGTTAAGAGACGAAAATTGTTAATACAGTATATCGGCATTACTATTTAACTATTTTTGATAATAACCATAAACTTGGCAATCATTTTTATCAAAAAAATATTAATTAATTAATTAATTTTTTAATTAATTAAAAATGAATAAATAAAAACATATATAAGAATGCAACTTTAGTTATATTTGATTATGAAGCTAGATCTTTTCGATCGTATTTCAAATTCCGTAAAATTTGTAAATTACACATTTGTTTAATTTTCTTCGTTTACACAGTCTTATCTTTACCGCAAAAATTGAAATTGCATAATTGAATTCATCTTACGCTTATGTTGTTCTGTCGATATGGTTGGTTGTTATAAAGTTGTTTAATGTCGTTACCCCAAAGTAAATAAAAATAACCGTCGATACATCAATAAATTAAAGTAAAACAGAGATGCTCAGTACCTGTCAAAAGTAGGGAGTCTTATTTTCATTTAGATTTTATCTTCATTTTGTATTTTGTTGTAGAAACTATTGGCTTTAATTACTGCATGTTCATATAAAACATCTTTAATAACGGAAAAAAGTCCTATGATTTGGAACAATGGTCAAATCATTAACATTATGTCAATTTGTTTAACATTAACCGAAATAAGGCAAAAATAAACGCGTGCTGACATTATCACTAAATTTAACATCCGTAAATGTCATGAGCCAATCGACCTCAAAGACAGAGCATCTTCCTCAGTTTTATAAACATATTTCCAATTATAATACTGCTTGAGTGACAAGCCTTAAAGCGTCTAGTCGCATGCTATGCATTATATTTAGGGGTGAGGAAGATTTTATTGTGATTGACTGAACACATAAGGTCAAACAAAAGACTGTAAGATATGTGCTTTACTTACAAAAACCTTTCTTTATATATATATATATATATATATATATATATATATATATATATATATATATATATATATATATATATATATATATATATATATATAGCTGGATTTGGATTTATACGATTTTGAAACTTTAGATTCATTATTTTCAACTGTTTGGCTTATATTATTTATGTATCAAACTTTTCGGTCTTAGTGTCACTGATGAGGAATGAATTTCCGCAATGTGCACATCTGGCACATCAAAATTTAACTGGTATTTGTATTATATTTATTACCCCTGAGCGGGTACCGCTGCTGGTTGAGTAAAACTTCCCGAGGGTATCAATAACTCAGTAGGCAGTACTTTGTGCTGTCAGAAAATGTACCATTTAGCAAAATATTCAGTCGACTCAAATTTTAAATTAATTTAAAACTTAGGTTTGTTCCCTCATGCACAGCATTCCTTGGCTGGATTTGGATTTATATGATTTTGTAACTTTAGATTCATTATTTTCAACAGTTTGGCTTATATTATTTTTGTATCAAACTTTTCGGTCTTAGTGTCACTGATGAGGAATGACTTTTCGAAATGTGCACATCTGGCACATCGAAATTTAACTGCTATTTGTATTATATTTATTACCCCTGAGCGGGTACCGCTGCTGGTGGAGTAAAACTCCCCGAGGGTATCCATAACTCAGTAGGCGGTACTTTGTGGTGTCAGAAAATGTACCATTTAGCAAAATTTTCAGTCGACTAAAATTTGAAATTAATTTAAAACTAAGATTTGTTCCCTCATGCACAGCATTCCTTAGCTGGATTTGGATTTATATGATTTTGAAACTTAAGATTCATTATTTTCAACTGTTTGGCTTATATTATTTATGTATCAAACTTTTCGGTCTTAGTGTCACTGATGAGGAATGACTTTTCGAAATGTGCACATCTGGCACATCAAAATTTAACTGGTATTTGTATTATATATATGTCGCAGATGTAAGCTTCTGTCTATCAACCGGATATAACAGAATATCCCGAACGTGCTTTATTAGGTTCAAGTCAGGAGATCGACTCGGTCAATCTGTGCGGATACTGATCCTCACCACCAGCGAAAGGTCTAACAAAAGGATGAAGAATTTTATCTCTATACCACCCACCTGTAAGAAACCCACGATCAAAAAAAGTGTAGCTCAATATGTACATCAATACATATCCCAATCCCCTACTATCACCGGTATGCTGCCATACCGGTCATGTTGAAAAATGCAACAATCAGCATAGCGTTTATTTACCACACGCCATACATGCCTTCTACCGTCGTGAAAGTGAACATAAAATTTAGATTTATCCGTGAAAAGGATAGGGTTCCACTGATGGAGATGCTAATTTCCGTGATTATTTGCCCATATGACGTGGTGTTAGAGCAGAACGAATAGTGTAAGCACGTATATTAGAACTACGAAGTCTGTTTCTCACTGATTGACAATCCAACTGTTTCGTCGAGCCAAGTTACTAAGATAACAGTCTTCTTAGGGTGTTATATGTCTTGGTCGACCTGAACGCAGTATTTCTTGAAACTGTCAGTATGATGGAATCAATAACACGGCCATGACGCAACTTTTTGTGACACATTAAAATGTTTTGCAACTATCCTAACGTTTTAATCTGTTTGTTGCTGAATAAAAAAAACATTAATTTTATTTAATTTTATTACTTTGATTTATATTGCTCGTTTCTATTTTGGTACAACTTTCATCCATTGGTGGACTTTTTGTCAAAATTGACAAATATTTTAAATTTGTTTTTACTGAAAATTGGAGACATGGTAAGCTAGAATCCAGAATTGAATTTTATGTGAGTACAAACTCTTTCAAAATCATAAATTTGATCGTATTTGGATATTTTGGGGAATATTTGTGGCTTCCGTTTTCTGAAAACCGACAAAATCCTTTTGTTGTTCAGGGACAAAAAGAGATCAACTATTATAATTGGGTTGTTTTTCATTTGAGGCAAACATACATCTGAAATCATACCTATATTCTAATAATATCTGCTTGTACTATACATTCTGAATTGTACTGGTGCAAATAACGATACAGAACTTGGCCATACGTGATATATAAAAGGGTGCATTTTATCTTAAATATGCTTCTTATGAAAAATGTAATAATATAGCTCTGTGAAATCATCAATTTTCATGATATCCAGTTTTCTTGGTTCTAAGAAAAAATATCATGCCGTGGGGGGGGGGTGAATTTGGTTATGACCGTAGTTAATAAAGTGAACTGCATGTTGTAAAAACATTGCATTATCTGTTCAGTGTTACCGGATTACTCTACTTATTTCACTCAAGTCGACAAAAAGGTAAGTTGTTATAAACATATATTAACTTTCGTTGACATGTAAATTCGAAAAAAAACGAAAATTGGGCCACCACGAAAATTGAAGATTTCACAGTACTGAGTTACATGGTAATTTTTTAAAATTATGTTGAAATTCGTGGGGAAACCTACTGCTAGTTTTATATACCAAGGATCTTTTTAATACATTGATTACGCGATTCTTTATCGAAATCAAGACGTCAACAAACACAGCAAAGACGCATGGTTTCTAACAACGGTAGCAGCGCTAGCGGTACGGTAAATAAACATAATAATAACAAATAAAAGTTGATTTAATATATCATTTTTCGGCCCCTAGTGTGCCTGATGAGGAATGATTTTCTGAAATGAGCACATATGCTCATCAAAATTTAACAAATACTTGTATTACATGTATATATGTACTACCCCTGAGCGGGAACCGTTGCTGGTGGAGTTAACTCCCTGAAGATATCCATAACTCAGTAGGCAGTACTTTGTGTTGTTAGAAAATATACCATTAAGCAAAATTTTCAGCCGTCTTAATATTTGATTTTTTTTTTAAAAACTAAGGTTTGTTCCCACATGCAAAGCATTCCTTAGCTGGATTTGGATTCATATAATTTTGGAACTTTAGATTCATTAATTTTCAACTGTTTTGTTCATGTTTTTTTATCTATCAAACTTTTCGGGCCCTAGTGTCACTGATGAGGAATGATATATATATATATATATATATATATATATATATATATATATATATATATATATATATATATATATATAACTTCATAACGATAAATAACAATATAAATAAATCTAGTCATTTGATGGTCGCAATTCAGCGATATCGTTCTCGCACGAACACTGTCGAAGCACTTGTTTACTTACATGTAAATACTGGTAAATCTTGTGGCATAAATTGTATATTGAATGAATTTTTTATCGTATATAAAGACACAATTTACCTGTTTTGCATGCCATGCTTAATGCTAACTTACAAATGGCTACTTTCCAGAAAACTGGACGAAATGTTATAGTTCCGGTTCATAAAAAAGGGATGAAAATGATGTAAAAATTATAGAGGCATTTACCTTGTCAGTCAGGTTGCAAAATTTTTACGTCTATTATTTATGCTAGGCTGACAAAATGGTTGGAAGAAAAAAAATTATTATCTGATGCCCAGTTTGGTTTTAGACATGGGTATGGTACTGTTGATGCTGTTTATTTTCGTGACTTTGATTCAGTTAACCATCTTAAGCTCTGGTCAAAATTAATTAAACAAGGTATAAATGGCAAAATTTTAGATGTTATAAAATCTATGTACAGCTCATTAAAGTCTTGTGTGAGATATAATGGTAATTATAGTGAATTTTTTATATAATACCGGCTTGATGCAGGGTGAATCTTTATCACCTCTGTTGTATTCTTTATTTGTCAATTATATGGAGATTGCTTTTATTAATCGAAATTGTGAATCTGTTGAACTACAGTCTATTCATATATTTTTACTGATGTATGCTAATGACACAGTATTATTTTCTGAGTCTGTGTCAGGTCTTCAACATATGTTAGATGCTTTGCATAATTATACTACGCAATAGGATTTATCAGTTAATATTTCAAAAACAAAAATTGTTGTAGTCAGAAATGCCGGAAAGTTAAGAAAAAATGAATGTTGGCATTATGATGGTACTCCGATAGAAATTGTTAATAGTTTCATGTATCTAGCTTTGTTGTAGCATTTTAACGGAAAATTCAAAAATACAGAAAAATATTGAAGTTATCAGGGTAGTAATGCTATGTCTTCACTCATGAATAACATTAAAAACTATAGTTTCAACATCGAAACTCAACTTTCATTATTTGACACATATATCAGTAGTATACTTGGGTATTGTTGTGAATTATGGGGCTTTGACAATAGCCCAAATACTGAACAAGTGCATATTAAATTTTGTAAAAAAAAAAAAAAAAAAAAAAACTCGGTGTTTGTAAATCCACCACCAACATGACGGTTTACTCAGAACTGGGTCGTTTCCCTCTGTAATTTATTAGAATAATAGGAATTATAAAGTACTGGTTGAAATTGTTAGAAACGGATAATTGTATTTTGAAATCGTGTTATCACATATGTATGAAAGTGTTAATAATAGTAATATTAGTAACTGGTTAGCTAATGTAAAGCATTTATGATGTGACTTAAGCTTTAATTATGTTTGGTTAAACCAATGTGTACCAAACAAAACTTTGTTCATCTCACAGTTTAAGGTAGTTTTAAAAGACGTGTATATCCAAAAAGTGTTTGAATTTTTAATACATCTCCAAAATGTGAGTTATACAAAAATTTATTTTGATACATATTATAGACAATATTATTTACGCAAGTCATTGCCACTCAAATTTAAGAGAGTTTTATGCAAATATAGAATTTCCGCACATGACTTGTTAATTGAAAAAGGGAGATATCTGAACATTGAGAGAAGTAATAGGCTTTGTAGCTGCAGTTTAAGTGATGTAGAAGATGTGTATCATTTTGTTTTAGTTTGCCCTTATTATATCAACTTGAGAAAACAATTTTTAAAACCATATTACTGGGTACGCCCTTCAGTCTTGAAACTGGTTCAATTATTTTCATCACATAATATGAAGTTACTTTGTAATCTTAGTAAATTTTTGATAGCTGCTGGCTCATTTAGACAATCTTTTAAGTAAATAACAAACTTAATGACATAGAATTATTTTGTAAACCCTCCAATCATCATCATAATTATTACTTGTATATTATCTTATGTAAAAAAAAAAAAATTTGTCCATATTGTACAATATGTATGTATATTTGTATTTATGCCTATGGATATATATTTGATAAATATATCTATGTATGTATGTATGTATGTATGTATGTAAGAACTCCGCACATGTTCCAAGCTGAGAATTGACAAATATTCGAGTTGCCCCGAACATTTTGGATTTCCTTTTATTATTGGCTAATAAGAGTAAGCTTAAGAAAATGAATCGTACAGATTGTAATAACAACCAAATTATATTGATTAAAATAGATTTTTTATTCAATAATAGGTAAAATAAGTGCAGCTTTAATGCAGATGTGACTATTTGACACGTATATATTTTTGCAATTTTTAACAAAACTGGCCAACCATGCAATTTTGAACGTAACTTAACGCAGATAGCGTTGATTAGGCGCTTACATTAATCACGTGTTGCTGATACTGCTGTTTGATGACGTAAGAAATATTTGAGTGGTTAAGGAAATACATATACTTAATTAAATACACGTGTAATTGTTATAAGACGGAAAATCGACCAATCACTAAAATTCATCAAATTAGTTCAATATTTCTATGTTGTAAACAATGACCGAATTTTAATGATCTCGGTCGACAAATCTAACTGATTTCTTTTATAAACCAAAAAGCATAATTCTTTTTTTTTATAATACCGATGACATCTTTAACAAAGAGGATATTTTGAAGTTTTACGAGTTGGTTTCACAATATTTTCAGAACAATGGTATTTTTTATACCCTGAGCATAAAGTGATGGTCATATCAATGAAGGTTTTATATTTGAGCACCGGCATATGTCGCTGCTGTAATAAAAATGAGTTTTTCAGTAGCAGAGGTTCTCCAATATGTGTCGTTTCTTTACACTGTTGTGCAGTTAGTTTCATACAGATACCTGACACTTTCATTAAGGTACTCTAACTAAATGCAGCTGAAATTACACCAAAAGATTTTGCGCATCTTCCCAATTTTGTCGAGAGGAGCATGCGCCAAACCCCCTTGATGGTTCAAGCTTACTGATGTCACTATATGTACCCCCTTACATCAAGTTTTGAACTGCAGCTGATTTTGATTCTTTATTTTATTTATCTGTGCAAATCCACAAACTACTGATACATGCGTAAATTTTAGTTCCTCTAGCACAGTTAATCATGAATTGATCGTTAGAAAAACCACATATTATCTTCGTGGAGTGTAATTTAATTTTTTTATGTATTGTTGTAAATAAATAAATAACAGAAATACATTAAAAACTTTAAAATTCATTCCATAATTTCGGTTTGCTTTGCACGGCAATGGAAGTTACACACTTTTTAAAATATGATTTTTTTTAATCAAGCAAGAATTTTAAAATGTCAATTCGTTTATGCGTCACTTAAAACTCTTCAATATAGTTTCAAAGAAAAAAAAGCAAATATAAACATAACGTACTTTTAACGATTTTTTTAATCACGTTTGACAGGGTTAGTAATTTAAACTCTTTCTATATCTTCACTTGATAGGTCGATGAACCTACCTGTTCGATAAAAAGGCCGGGGAAATTAAAGCATTAACGATGGATTATTATTATTATTATTATTATTATTGTAATTATTTAAGAACTCTCTTTAGAGAAATAAAATATCCATTCTCAACACAAATGTTCTTTCAGTGATTAAACCTTGTAATTGAATCAGATTAAACAAGTTAACGCCTGACACCTAAATGCGCTAGTGTTGATATCTCTCTTTACGTCATTAATGTTGTCATTATTGGTGCAAAAATGCGTAGGTCACAGTGTCAGAGTTATGTGTGACAGAAGATGGTTAAGATATTTATTTGGGCTGATTTTTGTTGACCTATCTGTAATAATTTACATTGATCGGTTATTATAATCATTTGATTTAATAAAATATTTTATAGCCTGACCTGAATTTGTTATGCACTGTGATTCTAGAACTGTTTTACTGTATGTGTTGCACAGCAGCGTTTCCTTGAATATTGAAAAATGATCCAGACATCTCTCATGATTTTTAATTCTTTATCCACTTTTTTTTTAGAATTGATTGGTCTATAATTATCCAACATGTCATTTTGTAACATTTACTACTCCTCTGAAAATGTAAAGATCAGAAGATGATAAATTCAACTGTAACACTGGATATCTAGCCTTTAACTATCTTTGTACGCATCATCATAAATCTTAGATTCCACCTCAAGGCAAAGATATGTCCGTCACACACACACACACACACACACACACACACACACACACACACACACACACACACACACTATATATATATATATATAAATATATATATATATATATACCTACCTGTCTATGCTCGCATATCCCGGCGAAGATTCTAAACCCACATACATGCTTGGGCATTTAAAATAATCCTCCTGTTACAGTTTCCTCCGTTTCAAATTTACAAATTGCACTTCCAAAATATAGCCAGCAATCTTTCAATGCAAATAATACTTTACTTCAAATTTCTTTGCTATGGTGGCTTATTTCTGACATCGACATAATTTTAGTCGACATAAAATTATCTCGACATGTATCTTGACAAGTTGTGATACCAAAATAAAAAGTTGAGATAACACGCCATGTCGCAAAACTCATGCTGACGAGTCGTGATAATTATCTTGATATCGCGACTTATTTTTTGTAACTTATGGAACGTAAGTATCACGGCATGTCGTGTAATATATTTCAACTTTTTATTTTGGTATCACAACTTGTTATGATATTATCTTGACTTGTCAAGATAATGAGTCGATTTGTCGAGATAATTTCATGTCGACTAAAATTATGTCGATGTCAGAAATAAGCCACCATATTATGTTGACCAGTCCAGATTTTTTTTTTCATATAGCGACTTATTTTTATCGCGAAATGTCGTGTTATTTACCTTTTACTTTGCCAATTCTCACTACAGTTCTTGCACTTTAACTTCCATAATTAAAATGGCTCCACACGGGTATATCTGATTTTCGACCGAAATATAGTCCACAAATGACAACATTTTTATCGTGATATTCAAATTTTTATTTATAGTATTTTATATCTAATATTCTCAAAAATACATCATGCTTATGAAAAAACCAGAAAATACCATCTAAATTCCTGATAACACTATTATTTTTCAAACCAAAACCCCCCTTTGTTGCGGAATAATAATGTGTCGTTCTCGGTCTGAAATGTACGCTCTTCGTGGCTGTTGCTTCTACTGGACCCCCGAAAATATATTTAACGAAAATATAACAATTGAACTGTTTTAAAATGATGTTTGTTGTCAATATGAATGCCAAAACTTTGCAAGGCAAACTAATCATGCATTCATATTGACAACAAACATCATTTTAAAACAGTTCAATCGTTGATATATATATATATATATATATATATATATATATATATATATATATATATATATTTTTTTTTTTTTTTTTTTTTTTTCCCAATACAACAACAGAGAGATTCGAACACAGGCTTCGATAGGCGCTATTATCCTGAAACTGGCTTATCTCATTGACTTTCTACACAATGAAAGCACTAAGCCAAAATTCATTCATTTATTTTTAATGTTTTAATTTTCTTTTTTTTATGTGTGAACCATTAATACATTTTTTAACTTTTAATCTAGATGCACAATTAATAAAGAATAAAAATCGCCAAAATTCATAAACGCTGTACATTTCTGACCTTTTAATGGACATGTAACGTGACAAATATAAGGGGTTCGCTGACACAGAAACCACAAATGTTATGATACTTGATTTTTCCAGAAGTTGCATTAAAATATCGGTCAGTGTGTATGTGTTACATGTCAGCTTGTTTGAACTGTAACTTTTTGTGTATGTGCTTTAGGAACATGTCTCACATTCAGACATTTGTTATAAAAGCAGCATCAAAAATAATTCTTTTTTAATTCCGATATTGCTGTATCAAGACGTTGTAAAAGCAAGGAACTCTTAACTTACCAAGTAAGTAATATTTACTTATTTTATTATCTTTTTTAATTCCGATATTGCTGTATCAAGACGTTGTGAAAGCAAGGAACTCTTAACTAACCAAGTAAGTAATATTTACTTATTTTATTGTCTTTTTTAATTCCGATATTGCTGTATCAAGACGTTGTAAAAGCAAGGAACTCTTAACAAACCAAGTAAGTAATATTTACTTATTTTATTGTCTTTTTTAATTCCGATATTGCTGTATCAAGACGTTGTGAAAGCAAGGAACTCTTAACTAACCAAGTAAGTAATATTTACTTATTTTATTGTCTTTTTTAATTCCGATATTGCTGTATCAAGACGTTGTGAAAGCAAGGAACTCTTAACTAACCAAGTAAGTAATATTTACTTTTTGTATTGTCTTTTTTATTTTGACACAAATATTTTTGTAGGTAGTAATTTTCTTTTAAATTTTTTTAGCTTTATTGTTTGTTATGAGCAATATAATATTCTACTACTAAAGTGTTATGTATGGTCAAGAACTTGTTTGGTCAAATCGCGGAATTTTTTTACACTAAATTCGATGATGCTTGTGAGATGACTTATTTATTGAAATTGTAACTAAACCGAATTGTGTTTGGAAAAGAAAGATTCGTAACTGTATGTCATAATGTAAATATAAAAAACTTTAGGTATTCTGAATAACAAAATCATTTGTGCTTTGTACCTATTATTAAAGTTACAAACCATTTGTGCGCACCACTTAGTTTAATGTGACCTATTGTGTCGTATTTTTGCAACGCAATTATTTTAAATCGATTTATGGAAACCTTGTTTTGCATTAAGACAATTTATAAGCTAAGTTTAGTTATAATGTCTTAGCCTTTAGACTGTTCAGGAATTAAATAATAAAACAATATTGTCATTTTATCCTTTTATCAGAATGGGTGTAGCCGATGCCATTGCAGCAGTCAAAGTCAGATGTTAAGAAGGACATCCAAGACAGCTGGGCCTTAGTTGCCGCAGATAACAAAAATGGTGTTGCTCTGATGATTAAGTAAGTCAAATAATTTTTTTTAAAAATTGTTTTTGAACTTGTAAATTCCGAATCAAATGTAACATTTTTCAAAACTATTTAAAATCAATTTTTAAGTTCAAAAAAATTGTATATAAATGAATTACCTTTGTAATTATGTTCAGTTTTGAGAGTTCTACTAAGATAAGATTGTTTTAGCGTGTTCATTTGTGCCGTATCTTAAATATTTCAGTTGTATTCAATCATGTGTGTTGTGTTTTAATTGCGCGTTGTTGATGAAAGAAAGAACCACAATTATTCCAATAATATGAATACAACTTAAAGATGTTATAATCCATCAATTTTTTTACTACATGTTACAAGACACACGCGTTTAATGTTCTTGTATAAAAGTAAGTAATAGTATTTGGTATCTACATTGGGTTACTAAATTGTTTTGTCTAATAGTTTATCCAATAAAACGGTGATTGAATGCGATTCATTAAACAATATTTCTGAAATATCGTAATTTTAAGTTATGTTTACAAGTACTATTTGTACATTGTCTTACACAAAACCGGTTATGTTACCATCAAGTTGCGTGCAATTTTTTGAGATTTTGATGGTTCTTAAAAATCTTCATTCATAGCTATCACCGACAATTCATTCCTTACCATGATTTACAAATATCTAAATACATTTTTTTAACTGAATTTACATTGAAAAAATTTAACTTTAAAGATAGAACCAAATGTATAACTTTCTCTTCAAAATGCTTCCTTGTTATATTTATATTCACATTAGTTTTATTAACCGTTCAGTTGCAATGTATTTATTCTCATGTATTGATACGGTGATGGCATTATTGTAGACTTATTTGTTACTGCTAAAATTAACAGTCCGAATAAAAACATAGTGATATAAAAAAACCACTAATTTATTACAGTTTCAGGATCTTACATCCGGTAGACGTTTCAATAAAAATTTTATAGTATTGAAACGTATAATCCAAATCAAATTTATTTATTTATTCACCTGTTTTCTTAGATTGTTCGAGATGGAAGGTCATAGCAAGCAATTTTTCAAGCGTTTAGGAGATTTATCCGATCCATGGAATAATAGCAAATTAAACGGACACGGAATTACATTGTGGTACGGTGTCCGCAATTTTGTTGATCAACTTGACAACGCAAAAGATCTAGAAGATGTTGCTCGTAAATTTGCTGTTTACCATAAAGAAAGAAAAGTTGGACCTGCAGAATTCGGGGTAAGTTTACACATAGACATACATAAGCAAAAACACTTAAGCAAATTTTCCTTCTCTCTCTCTCTCTCTCTCTCTCTCTCTCTCTCTCTCTCTGTAAGTGACATGTGCCTGATAAGAGCTTTGGGACATTGAAATACGTGAAATAAAAACTGTTACAATAAATACAAAACATAACGTATGTTGGAATCGATAAGCACAGAATACCGATTTTTGGACGACCATCAATTAACCTAATAGAATAATAATATCCAGTATGAGACAATTTTGATTATTTTGCATGGATTTACTACTCATATAAGCTGCTACTGTATTATGACGTATTTTCGTATGTGTATATATATATTTTTTAAAATTACCTGTTAGTTTATTTTTTGCAGTGGATCAAAGCACCCCTTGAAGAATTCTTGAAAGAGAAAACTAATTGCAGCGACAAAGTAGTACAATCATGGGGAAAACTGGTGGATGTAATCGCAGCTGTTCTTGCTGAATAAAATAGTGTATAAAAAACTGATATTATCATCATTCATTGTTATACTAAGAAATGGAAGTCATATCTTCACAAAATATATGATAAAATATACAGGTAAATTTGTTAATTTCAGAAAAAAAAATAACAGGAATGGTTTTTAAATTTTGATATCTGACCAGACTGTTCAATATAGTCAATAAAATTATAAATTTTTTTTAGTGTTTTAGTTATTATTTATGCCTTAACTCTTAATAAAAACTCATGCACGAGTGAGCTATATATTTTTATTCTTAAAACAATGTGATAATGTTTAGCCAAGTCTTTACAGAAAAAATCTTAAAATGAAAAAAAGCTTTGTAGCTGAATATAAGTTCTGTCATGTGCTGATTTTGAATTTTTATTAAAATAATGCATTCAAAATCAGCAGTACTTATGATGAAATAGCCCAATCCAAAAGATATTTTAAACAAAACAGTTCAAAAACAAAGACAAACATAAACTGAGACCGCCCAGTATGGTAAACTTGGGTCGGATTATGTTATTGTAGGCAAGAGGAATCCTACATAGAGGTTTTCTTGAAAGCTGACTTGCGGTTCTGAAATACATTCTGAATTAAAAAATTAAGATAATTGATATGATGTAAATGGACATAGAATAAAAATTGAGATAGATTTATAAAAAAAGTCCTCCGTTTGTTTTGTTTGCGCCGAGACTATGGTGATTCAAGTCCGAGATTTCACTAAAGAACAGTTTCCTGTCAGTCATGTTCTAATTCTAATCATTTAAACCTGAACTTTAAAATAAAAGAAAAATCTCAATAAAAGCAGATATCTAATTCAGCATCAACAATGTAAAGAATCGCCTATATAGAAGACTAATATATTGTTGTAGGGAGCTTCTGTAAGCTGATATTTTAGTTCTGCTACAAACTTTTGATTTGTGATAGATAGGTATTAAACCAAAAGTATCTTACTAAAAGACAAGACCGAGGTTATAATGAGATGTAGCGCTTGCCATCTGTTCTGGACCAATACAGCATGCGGATAAGACAAGTACTTCTTGTAAAAACAATGCTTTCAGCCTTCAAAGGGGTTTAAATGCATTGCCCGTTGCAAAGGCTACCTGCTAATTGTAGATACATTTAAATCCTCAAATAGATAAAGAAAGCATTTCTAAGATCATGAGTATAATGAAAAAGACCAATTTTATCAGCAAAGAGGCGAACATTAATTTTTCAACAATATCATTTATATCCAACAAGAATGAGAGAGGACCAAGTAAGATCCTTACGAAACCTCTGCATCCATAGATCCATCAACTATCAATCTGTTGTCCATCTAAAAGCTGATACCTGTCCATTTATTGCAACTTTTTGTTGCCTACGTAAAAGCTGACAGTATTAAAATATCATAATCCCACAATCTTTAGTCGTGTATTTAGTAATTATCAGGATGGAATGTTGACTGATTAAGCATAAGTAACATCGTTTTCCAAACATTCATTGTATTTTATTGTTTTCCTCTCTAATGTTTGTCTTAATTTAATACCTATTTCAATGATGTAAAATTCCTCTATTTTTAGAAAAGAAATCAAACAAGTTCACATAAAAATTTGTTGCTATAGAAACTCGGTATACAGCAACAACGAACACTGGCTGGGTTTGTTATTGAGTGATAAATCATGGATATTGGTTGTTGTTTAAAAATAGAAGAATTCATGTAAATATGAAAGACATTAACCCCCAACTAACGTTACTACCAGCTTATAAAAACATTTTACATTACAAACTTACGTTTTTTCTAATTATTTTCGAGATTTACTTAAGCATAATGTCATGTTTAATATTCCTTTAATCAAACAAAAGTTAAACAGATGAATTGGGTATTTCGCTGAAATTATAACTACATGTAGATATCTGATACAGAAATAGCAAAGAAAAAATCAGTGCCTTGTCTTTATCTGTATATGCTTTTGGTATATCAAACAACGTCTTTATAGCCTGTGAAGTGAGTGGTATTGATTCTTTAGTTATCCTAAAGATAAGTTAGTTGTGCAGATGGAACTATTTACGTGTGTGTAATATGGATGAACGCATTTACGTAGTTAAACGCTTTAAAGCATGTTAAAGCTTGATTTTAAAATTTAAGTTTACATAGGATCTCATTTTTTAAAAAGTAGAGTGATAAGGCGAATTAAGAGAGTTGTTATTGTTGATTTTGTATAAATTCACAACCCGACGATACGTGACCTATATATATATATACCAAACGCATGTAAGTATAGTAGTCTCTCTCTCTCTCTCTCTCTCTCTCTCTCTCTCTCTCTCTCTGTGTTTGGATTAGATTGGCACGTATATATGTATGTATAAAATGATAATTTGTTTACCTCGCATTACATGTTGTTAAATATCAGATACATGTATAAATGGCGTACTCGTCACGTTAAAATAGTTTTATATTCATTATGTAAGTTATACCTAATCCACTTTGACAAAAATCAACCATACCTTTATTTAAGACGTATGGCTGTGTACGTTGTATAAAGGTGTTAAACTGACATGTTAACAAATAAATATATCTCTAAATTTTGTCGCATGTTTTTGTTTGAAGGTAAATATACATATAACTTCCAATCCTAATTTTAAATGGCGTTCTTTTTGATAATGGTCTACAGAACTGTTTGTACGTATACATTATTTTAATGATCTGTATTTAGAATTACTAGATTGTGGATAAAGATGGTCTTAGTTGTCTCCCTTTTTGGCAGGAACCCTTTCATACGGATTAGCTAAATACATTCCTTGCTTTGGTAATATTTGTTTTGTTTTTTCTCCATGTAAATGAATGTTATTTTATATCGTATTTTTAAAATATATGTAAGAGGGACATTTTATTATTATTTTACAGGTATTGTATATACACACTTAAAGTATGTCGTTACCAGAACATAATTTTTTGAAAACGGTGATTGAAGCTTTTAAGAACGATGTACCAAAGAAGGAATACGGCAAGCTATCAAAAGCCACAATCCAGTGCGCCAGAAGAGATTTAGAACAGTGTTTAAATGCTATTCCAGGTGCCAATTTTGATAATGTAGGTCCTGATCTCTAAACAATAATAAAATTGTTAGCAGTATGTTAAAAATTTTGAATTTTAAGGTACAATAGTACAATAATTAGTTGAATATAGCATGGCAAAGATAACATTTTTTAAAATTTCTACACAATATATCTACAGCGATAGTGTACTATCCAGGCGAAGGTTTAACAATTATCCTTTGAAAATGGGTCAAATTGCGACACATAGGTAGCTGTATTCTTTCGGCACTACGCAGTCAAAGCCAAATCCTTCGCAAGGTTTGAATAACTTAATCGTACATCTGGTAAGGCTATCGACCTTTCGTCAGCTTCCGTTCGCTTGATGGCTTAAAGGAAGCAGCTCGATGGACTTATTGTATTTTAGTATTCTAAATCAATAAAACACACAATTAAAGAGCATACTTGAATAACAGGAAATGTATCCAATCAGTAAATCCTTCAGTAGTATAGCCCATAAATTAATAACTTGCATATACACTAATATCTTGATTTAAACCAACTGATTTATTTATTTAAACGGGGCTTCTTTTCTTTAATTTTACAATGTCACTGGGTTAATCTTTACAAAAAAATAGTTTACACAAAAAAGTGATTCCTTAAACTTTTCATGATAACTTGTAGCTAAACGGGGAAACATTCTCTTTAAATTAACAAGTCCTCTGGCTGAATAATCCAGGTAGGTTACGTTTTCCGGGTATCAATTATAGATATATAAGTTAAAAACGAGTAGAACTAATATTTTAAAAATGCAGTTTTGAGAAAAAAAGTTGATTGTAATAATAATTTCAACAAAAAGCAAAGAACAATCATTTGAAAAAAATAAAGGGCTTGTACTGCCTTATACAGTAGCTCCATATCCGGGGATGGCTGTTTTGTAAATAGTTTCAAGATTTTAACAGGGTATCATTCAATTATTTCATAGCAGTAAATCTTTATGCATTTGTTTTCATTTAATGGTAATTTACAAATTATTTAAACCATCAAATGACTTAAAGGTAGCGGCAATTTTCGCTAGCTAGAGTCGACTTCGTCATCGATGCTAGGATCATTAGGTATTCAGTTAACCAACTAATTAACCAGCTGACTATGGTCCGAGTAGTGCCGAGTGGTTAATTGTCTATAGTAGCTGATTATGGTCCGAGTAGTGCCGAGTGGTTATTTGTCTATAGTAGCTGACGATGGCCCGAGTAGTGCCGAGTGGTTAATTGTCTATAGTAGCTGATTATGGTCCGAGTAGTGCCGATTGGTTATTTGTCTATAGTAGCTGACGATGGCCCGAGTAGTGCCGAGTGGTTAATTGTTTATAGAAGTTGGCTATGGCTAGGGGAGGTTATCTTGTTGATCGTACATAAGAAGACTAAGCTACTTCCGAAAACGCCCATATTTTGATGGAAATGTAATGTTTTGACAGAATGATGTTGCAATTCGGTTGAATACATATATTTAAATGCATTACGAAAGTATGATTAAATACGTTCATATTTGTATAATAGACGTATTGATTTTGGTAATGGGATATTCTCTTTTTTGCAAGTTGCATAGGCAATAAAAAATTTAATTGCTGTTCTTTTTGCATCTTATATACGGAAACTTTAATGTTCATCACAAAATTTATTTAAATATACTGTTTTATTTAGGTAAAAATACTTAGGTCACAGTTGACTATTGCAGAAATGGGCAATTGGAGCCTTCTTAAAGAAGGTCCTATAGAAGAGGCAGTTTCTGAATACGAAGCATTGCTTAAAGCAAAGGTTGGTTTGATTATGTGTATGTTTTTAAATCAATTTAATGATTGTATGGAGCACATACAGAGACCACTGAGAGTTATCAACGCCTCTGAATGAAACCAAATACAACATCAAAATCGCATTTAGCGAAATATTGATTGTTTGATAGGGTTTTTTCGTCCCAATCAAAAATATTTCACTCATATTGAGCAACACCAGCTTTAGATAAGGAGGCAGTAATTTTCACTTTGGCAGTGAGCTCATACAATGTGCAGGAAGGGTTCTTAACAGTAACACGGGCTATCGGTTGAATGTATCCTGTGAATAACTCGCCTGGCGAAGAAGCAAGGATTTTTTTTGCTCTACACATAAAAACACTGTTTTCAAGAAGTTGTTTTTTGACAGCCATTTTTCAGATTTAAAAATATAGCATTAACAAAAGCAATAAAATAATAACATAAATACGACCCCCAAAATTCACCAAATTAAAGTGACAAATTTTTACTTGATAGTTGTAATAATTTTTAAGCCATTCGCGATGCAAGCGATTAAGTATATTGATTCTAGGAATTAATCTTAGTACAAGTTTGAGTATGCGTGACATGTGTTAGTTTTATAAATTGCCTTGTACCAGCGCGCACTCGGAACTACTTTAGAGTTTTAGCTCATAGAGTCCGTATGCCGAAGTCAAACATATCATCTCAACAATTATGCAATATTGACACTGTGTGAACCTGTGTAAATCCCCTTTTCTCATTGCTAAGTGCCAGGCGAAGAAAGAGTATCTCATATTTAAAATCTTATTACTTTCCTTTATTTTGTTTTAAAAAACACAAACGTTTCTACAGAATTCAATATTTTTTATACATATTACCTCCCTTGATGCACAATCAGTCACTTTATATTATCAACTACTGTCCATTTTTTTATTAACAAAAATGACATCATCTATAATTATATTAGTATCGAGATATAGGAAATAGCTTCCTTGTTTTGGTTTTGCTGAGATTTTTAAAAAAATAAATATTATGATAAAGAGTATATGTATAGATAAAGTTTATCTACGAAGACTTAAAAAGTAATTTGTACATTAATAAGTATGTTTTAAGACAATTCTCGGATACTATAAACAACGGTAATATAGTAATAGACTACCGAAGTTTTAGTATACTAGTTCATTACAAGATATTATGAAAGGTATTATAAATTGTGTAGTTTCTTTTCTTTTCTTTTTTTTTTCCCCTCTTTTTTTTTTTACTTTTAATTTCTTTTAATTTTCTAATTATAATAAAAAATTCATTTAATTTCTTTACAATTGCAATATGAATAAAGTATGACGGAGGCTCTATATCTTGACCAATCATTAAAGACATGATTTTAGAGTTGTCTTTATTTTAATCTGTTTGCGAGATAATTTTGATCTTTTAAGATAAATCCTTAAATTTAATTATAATGTAAAGACATAGAATTATACAAATTATTTTATACTTTAAATATTGCAAAGGAAGTGCTAATTCTAATCAGAATTAAAAAAGAATTTCATGCGGAATAATGCCGAAAATATTTTTTTAAAAAGATTATTTATTTTTGTCTGGTACTGTATTTTTATTTTACCGAAAACTGTTATTAAGATGTCAAAACTTCAAAATATACCCTATTTGAGAATATCATGTAAAGATTGCTACAAACATCAAAAGATTTGGGTAATGTATAAAGTGTTAATCATGTAAATATCTACTTCTTGAAACCAGCAGCCGTTTTGGATGATTAGAAACTTTAAAATGTAAACTATTTTTTAAGTTTGTCCATGATCATCTTTTCATGGACATTTGTTTTAAACAGGTTGATATGTTTCTTTGTCCTCTTGTCGTATGCCAGTGACAAAAGTTTATTCAAAAGAGCTAGAACTACGGACGCATATATTGAAAAGTTAAATAATAATAGATAAATAAAAATTT
Organism: Tegillarca granosa; assembly: GCA_029721355.1. Lineage (NCBI taxonomy): Eukaryota > Metazoa > Mollusca > Bivalvia > Arcoida > Arcidae > Tegillarca > Tegillarca granosa. The sequence continues at coordinate 36,991,649 of CM056604.1, forward strand.
TTCATTGAAATCAGAGAAATAACAATTTCAGTGATGTTATAGATACCCGTTTAAAGAACTTTCGTCATAATTCTTATAGTTCTCAAAATTTCAGGCAAATCAAGAACGCGCTGCAAGCAATCTCGAGTCAAATAAAAAGTCTGAAACCTCAACGGCCAAACAAACAGTTACAAGAGATTTTGGTGAGCAAATTAATGAAAATGATGATGTTCCGGAACCTAGATTAAAACATGTAGACACAGCGGAACTGTTAATGATGAAAAGAGAAAGAGAAGACACAGACGACCCTGATAACGAAGAAGACGTTCCAATGCCAAAACTTAAACACGTAGATACTGCTGAACTTTTAAGGTACTAATACATATTTTCTTTTCAAAACAGTTTCAAGGACACGTTAAGAAAAAAAGAGAAATTGAAACGTTATATAAACAAGAGGCCCATGGGCCTTAACGCTCACCTGAGGATACGTCCAAGATTGTTTGCAAAGCACAAAAGACAATATATTAGGTACAGAAATTTTACAAGTTTTCTCAAGTTAAGAATCCCCACAAAACTTAATCAGAAATATATCCACTCACATTTCATTTATAAGTAGCATATATAATATGCATGAAGTTACTGTAATGCAATGAATAATTTCCAAATAATTAACAAATTTCAGTATACTTATACAGACAGCTATGTCCTTGACCTTTGAACATATATGATCTTGAACCATATATGATCACCTTGTCAATACCTACAATATTCTAATATACATGCCTATACAAAAAGTTAATAGTTTTCAAGATAATTAGCAATTTAAGTCATTTTCTGCAGCTGTGACCTTGACCTTTCGACATATGACCTTGACCCATGTATCAAAATGATTGTCATGTCAATACCTAAAATATTCTAATATACATGCCTATACAAAAAGTTAGTTTTCAAGATAATTAATAATTTTAGTATTCCTGTGTTGATATGACCTTGACCTTTGAACATTTAACCTTGAACCATATATCAAAATGTTTGCCATGTCGATACCTACAATATTCTAATATACATGCCTATACAAAAAGTTACTAGTTTTCAAGATAATTAGCAATTTAAGTCTTCTTTTGCAGCTGTGACCTTGACCTTTCAACATATGACCTTGAACCATATATCATAATGATTGTTGTCCCAATACCTACAATATTCTAATATACATGCCTATACAAAAAGTTACTAGTTTTCAAGATAATTAGCAATTTAAGTCTTCTTTTGCAGCTGTGACCTTGACCTTTGAACACATGACCTTGAACCATATATCAAAATAATCGTTGTCGCAATACCTACAATATTTTTATATACATGCCTATACAAAAAGTTAACAGTTTTTATGATAATTAGCAATTAAAGTCTTATTTTGCAGCTGTGACCTTGACCTTTGAACACATGACCTTGAACCATATATCAAAATGATCATTGCTGCAATACCTACAATATTCTAATATACATGCCTGTACAAAAATTTAACAGTTTTCTGATAATAAGCAATTTAAGTCTTTTTTTGCAGCCGTGACCTTGACCTTTGAAAGCATGACCTTGAACCATATATCAAAATGATCACCATATCAATTCCAAAAATATTTTAATATACATGCCTATACAAAAAGTTAATAGTTTTCAAGATAATTAGCAATTTATGTCTTCTTTTGCAGCTTTGACCTTGACCTTTGAACACATTACCTTAAAAAATATATCAAAATGATCGTTGTCACAATACCTACAATATTCTAATATAGATGTCAATACAAAAAGTTAACAGTTTTCAAGTTAATTTGCAATTTAAGTCTTCTTTTGCAGCTGTGACCTTGAACTCTGAACATATGACCTTGAACCATATATCAAAATGATCACCATATGAATTCCTACAATATTCTTATATACATGCCTATACAAAATGTTAATAGTTTTCAAGATAATTAGCAATTTATGTCTTCTTTTGCATCTGTGACCTTGACCTTTGATCATATGACCTTGAACCATATATCAAAATGATTATTGTCACAATACTTACAATATTCTAATATACATGCCTATACAAAAAGATTATAGTTTTCAAGCTAATGCACAATTTTGGTATTTTAAAGCCAAAAATAACATTTCAGGGGCAACAACTCCTACATGGATTATCATATAGTTACGAAACTTGGTACCTTTTTAAATTTGGTCATGCTGAACATTTTAACAATGTATTGATTTCATATATCTCTTAATATTTGAAAGAAAATTGCCTAAAACTGCATAAATCACAAATTAGGTCATGACCTTGATTTGTGACCTTGACCCTAATTTAAAGGTGATTTCAAGAAAAAGTCAAAACTGAAAACCCTAGGTCATTATCTGTTCAAATAGTCAAGTTATAACAATTTGAAGCCATTTTACGAATTTTTTAAAATTAAACGCAAAAACGCGTAACCCATTTTTCGACCAAATTTCACGAAATGAACACACTATAAGCTTAAGACGCTAGAGAAGCCAAATATCACATCAGATTTTTTCTCCCATCATCGGTTTTGGAGAAGAAGATTTTTTAAGATTTTTGGACCCCTAAGTCACCTTGACCTAGTTTTGGTAGCCATGGCAACGCCATGAACAAATCTGAATTGCACCGGCCCATATATGCTTTTGACCAAGTATCATTGAAATCTGTCCAGCAGTTTCGGAGGAGATGTCGAAAATAGGTGTTAACGACGCACACACGCACGCACGCACGCATATACACACGTCGCGCCATGCCATAAGCTCACATGACCTTTCGGTCAGGTGTGCTAAAAAGCAATATTATTTGATTCAAATGGAATGTTAGTCATGAAGTTTTTTAAACAGCCAAGTAATCATTCTCGAATTCGATTTAGCACATGACGAGTGTAGCCATGAGGTCCTTACCCTCCCGGAGCAACCGGCCTGACCATCTTCATATAAATGCACGTGTATAACTAAATTGGCGAGTTTTAAAACTTGTTACTTTGTTTTTGTTTTTTATTTATTTGTTTATTTAAATTTTTGGGGGAATTGTGATTTGGACATGGACTGGTATGTTTTTATTTTGTTTTATTTTATTTATCTGTCTATATATATAGCTATTTATTTATTTATTTCATTTGGGGGGGGGATGTGATTTGGACATGAACTGGGAAGATTATATTTATTTTATTTTTTTTTTTTTGGGGGGGGGGGTGATTTGGACATAGACTGGTATGTTTTTACTTAGTTTTATTTTTATTAGTTTTATTTTTATTTATTTATTTATTTATTTATTTATTTATTTATTTATTAATTTATTTATTTATTTTTTTTTTTTCTTGGAGGGGATTGTGATTTGGACATGCACTGATATATTTAGTTTATTATCATGACATTTGTTTTTATTGTTTTTCAATTTAATGCAAATAACCCATAAGTCTGAATCCCTTTTTTAAACCAGAGTTTAAACTGTTAAAAATCTCATCATTACAGTAGTTTTTTGTATGAGATAAATAGTCATCGTGCAAAGCAATTGTCCAATGCACACTAAAGACATCTTCATAAAGTTTGAATAACAAATAGGTTTCCATGTAGTTTATTTACAAGACGTGCTTTTAACATGTTGAAAAAGATTCATTTAGGCTTAGAAGTATTGGTTCATATGTGAACTTTTTAGCTCACATGAGCTGAAAGCTCAGATGAACTATTCCTATCTATTTTCGTCCGTCGTGCGTTGTGCGTCATGCGTAAACTTTTAACATTTATTTAATTTTCCCCTCCAACACCACTTGGTTAAATTTAATAAAACTTGTTCACGACCATGCCTGGGTTAAGGTCTTTTAGATTTGCACAAATAAAGGAGTTATGACATCTTGGGGCCCATAAGGGGGGTAATAGTAAAAAACTTTTAAAATCTTCTCCTCTGAATGTACAAGTGATATACCTTAGTTAATCTATGTATAATATTCTTAGGCCATCTAGTTTCAATTTGCACAAATGATAAACATGAAGCTAAAAATGGGGAAATGGCTAGGCACTTAGTGACGAAATTGCTAAAAATATACAATTATCAATATATCTCAAAAACATTTTCTGTAGGCGTATATATTATAATATTGTAGGTATTGTTACAACGATCATTGTTATATGTAATTCAAGGTCAAATGTTCAAAGGTCAAGGTCATAACTGCATAAGAAAACTTTAATAGCTAATAATTTTGAAAACTTTTACCTTTTTGTATAGGCATGTATATTTGAATATTGTAGGTATTGACATGACGATTATATGGATATATAATTCAAGGTCATATGTTCAATGGTCAAGGTTATAGCTACATAAGAAGACTGAAATTGCTAATTGTTTTCGAAACTATTAAATTTATGTATAGGGATGTATATTAGAATATTGCTGAAAATGATATGACAATCATTTTGATATGTGATTCAGTCATAGGTTTAAAGGTCAAGAGCATAGCTGCATAATTATACTGAAATGGTTAATAATTTGAAAATCATTTATTGTAATACAGTTGCTACATTCACATTAGGTACTTATAAAAGAAATGTAACTAGATATTTCTGATTAAGTTTTTTGGCAGTTTTTAACTTGAGAAAACTCTGAAAGTTTCTGTACTTAATAAATTGTCTATTGCACTTTGGAAACAATTTTGGACATATTCTTTATTGAGCGTTAAGGCCCATGGGCCTCTTGTTTTAGTAAAACAAATTCATATTAAAAATTACAACCAGTATGTTTTTTTCAGACGGAGCACAAGGGCTGGAAAAAAATTATATGAAGGAAATGCATCAATAGCTGACCTCAGTGATGTATACAGACCTACTAGGATAGCTGAAATGTTTTTACTATTGTATGACAATGAATGGACAGACGCTTTTGAACAACTTATTCAAATGAATGTGACTGAAAGACAAGCTATACAAAAGTTACTTCAATACTTAGAGGTATGTGTAACATTAAGCTCTTCTATTGTTCCCAGTGCAAATAAGACAGTTTTAATTAAAAAACGTTGGTTGTTGATGTTTTAATATATATATATATATCCAACAATTTTTACCCAAATGTTTCCTTTAAAATGCTAACTGCTTAAAATTAAATTTTAAACTACTTTAGTTTAATAGTCAATGATTCTCAATAAACAGTAACGAACGCTGAAGAATATTGTTTCAACAGAGTAAACTATGTCGTTATGGGGGTTTTACAATAGGGACAAAAACAAAATAAGAACTACGTAAATGACGGGTCTTTTTGTGCATTACTTTTACTTCACGGAAGAAATCAAGTCCGTTGTAAACAACACCATGGTCAGCATGTACAATTATCAAAATTTCCAATTTTAGCAGAATACTTTATGGATTTAAGAATGAGCATGGCAATTGCTAATGTTTGCCCTTTTTCATCTTGTAAATTCGGTTATTTTTATCATCTACTGGTATAGTTTCGTGTTTTTTGTTGCATTGGCTGTTTACTATCATTGTTTCTGTTAAGATTTTTTTCTATGATGATATGAACTAAATGATTTAATGTTTGACATGCGAGAAGATAATGTTTTGTAAGAGTCTTGGGCGGATCAAATTTTTTATGATTTTTAGAATTTTATAGTGAGATATTTTAGGCCCGCTGAAAGCCCTTAGAGGGTCTAGGGCAGAGCTTAATAAATGGCCTAGCAGGCGAAGTTTCCGGCGATAAAATGAATTTTTAATAATTCGACTCTCTCTCTCTCTCTCTCTCTCTCTCTCTCTCTCTCTCTCTCTCTCTCAAAGATGAGTTGCAACCCTCCGAATCCGCCAAAGAGAATTATGAAAAAGACAGATGGGTTCTTCTTTTTTGCAATCTGTTGTTTTATACAATATTTGTTTTATTGGTTGACTTATATTTTAATTTTCTGAGGGATCTAACGTCCTAGGCAAGAATATTTCACTTATATGGAGACGTCACCAACTGTAGGTGAAGTGTCAGATATTTGTTTTAGTTAGTGATGCAAAGAAACCGTTTACTACACGGGTAAAAAGTTTTTTCTATGTGCTTTCTTTTTACTTTTTCCATATTGTGTATTTCATATTGTATACATTAAATAAATGGTATGTCCATATCTGATTTTATTTAATCTTAGTAAAAGTAAACAAGATTAAGACAAGTCATTTTAAATAATATACCAGTTTAACGTTTCCTGCAGATTAAACAATTTTTTTCACATTTAAAAAGACGAAGCACTTTATAAATATGTTTTCAAGAACATTTAAAGCTGCATTAAGTTTTCCAAAGAAAAAATTAAAACGGTGCTAATCTAATTAATGATGTACCTAATGAACAATGTTACATTTGGTTCAACGATAAAAGCTCAAATAAATACAGAAATTACAGTAATTACCCAGCGAGATGCAGCATTTGAGATCTAATATTAGAACATGGTTACGTCATCAAAACCCGGGTCATTTAAACACAACTTTCAAAACGGTGAAATACGATAAATTAAACACAGAACTTCATTAAATTTGTCATTTGTGACTTAGTATTTCCGAAATGTGCACATCTGGCACATTAAAATTCAACTGGTATTTGTGCTATATATTTAGTAAGGGATACTTGGCACCATCTCAATTACATCTGGAAATTAATGAAGGACAATATTAATGCAATCTGTCTTGTTTCACCTTCTGCTCAAAGGTTTTACTGTACATCCGTGCGCATGCTCCAAGCTCATAATTACCATCATAAAACACTGACCAACCGGTCAGAGGATTCCGTTTATTTACAGCTAAAAGAAATGAAATTTTAGAAAATGAATGTCACGGATCGTGGTGAGAAGATATCTATTTTAAAAAAATATATATTTTTAGAAAATCAAACAAAAATTCAGAAAATTGAAAAACTTAATACAGCTTTCATACAGGTTTGTTTGTTTGTTTTTTTTTTTTATATAAATTTCGGCACTACTTTGTATGTTTGTCTTCAAGATAAAACATTTAAAATTCTGCACAATTTTTAACTACCAGTATTTTTTCATATATTTACGTAGCAAGCCATTAAAATAAGGTAATACACGGAAGTTCATGTAATCAATACATCTGTATTGTATTTAAATGCCTTTATTTTCAGAATGCCTTTAAATACTGTGAAAAAGAAGTTGAACAGGTTAAACTACAACATGAAAAGGTACAGGTTTGAAAAATTGTAGCACATAAGTGTCGTTTAAACGGTTGTCTGTTTTAACAATAAACGATTTAAAAAAAATTGTTCTTTGGTACTATCACTTGGCTTTCAAAACATGTGGGTTCAATATTTAAATACTGCATAGGTGATTCATCGGTCTCTTCTCTACAAACACTTGTTAACTTCTGATAAAACAAATTCCAAGATCCCGCGTCAATACAAAATAACATATACAGCTAAATAAAATGTTCCATTTGTTGATTATGCGAAAAACTATTGTTGTTTACTGTTTGCATTAAAAAATTTCTATGTCAAACAAATGATGACATGTTTGGTCTACTCGGCAATGAAATTTTGTTATATTATATTTAGGCGTGTTGGGATGAAATATTTATTATTAAACCCTTTAAAAACAGAGTAAAGCGTCACTCGGCGCCTTAGATATGTTCCAGTATGAAAACATTTACCGAGTTTGGTCATGTAATCTTGATAATTCTGGACAAATAGTTCCAGTTGTTAAAATTTAAAAGATCAGAAAAGTTTTATGGCCGTCATCACAATATTGTTGATAAGTATGTAGTCACTGTATCCCAACTTATACTGGATATATTTGACTTACCACAGTTCTTTGTTCTTTTGATTCTCAAAATTGACTTGCACGTGACGGGTGAAGCTAGCTAGACAGGAGGTGCTTACCCATCCGGAGCACCCGGCCTCACTTCCTTGATGGAAGTTCACGTGTATAACATATTGTGCCAGTTTGCAAAGTTTTTACTTTGTTTTTGGGATTGTGATATGGACAAGGACTGGTATGTTTGTTTTATTTTTATTCACGTCATTTTGTTATCAGTCGAAAAGAGTATTTTTGATGCTTGACTGACCAGAGTACACAATTCAAAATAAAATAGTTATTCTACTCCGGTTTCCTTGACTATTGTGATGTAGGTAGTAACTTTAAAGTTTAACGTACATGAGTACATTTCTTACTAAGAAGATAGACATTCCCAAGCACTGGAAAAATTACATTGAAAATTATCTTTAGATATCTTTATACTTTATACAGCAAAGCATGACAGATATTTCTATCGATTCTAATAAAAATCTAGCATGACTTAAAGCAATTCCGTAAGGTTGATAAATGTTACAAACCAATTTCTTGTTTAAAAGAAATATATATATATATATATATATATATATATATATATATAAGTCACTCATTGAAGATGTGTTTTATTTCAGTCAAACCAAGCTGTGATTGAAGGGTTAAAAAATGTTACAGATGAACAAATAAATTATTTACAACAGGTAAGGTTTCATTTTATGATGATTCGTTAACAGAAAAAAAATTATAATGAAACTTGTTGCTGTTGTATTACATGTTCTCAAAACCTATATTATGTATGGTAGTTGGTCAATTGTTGGTTAATAACGTGTGCTTTTCAGCTACTTGAGTTAATTTCTCAATCTCAAACATTAATATAAAGAAGTTCATGCATTGAGTGCGTTTTGTTTGAGTAGTAATGATCTACTTTTCAAGTTTTTGTTACTGGTAGCGACTTTATGATTGTAACAGAGTTAGTACAGTCGCTTGCAATGTCGCGGATATCCATCGCAGAGAACCATTCCCACTCAAACAGACTTATTTCGTAAGGCAAGAATATCGTATTACATATGTAGTTGATCAGGTTCGAACACACAATCGTTTTCAAGGCTAGGGTCTGAAAGCCAACTAAATTGAAAAGAGTAATATTTCCCTTATGACCACGTACAAAAGTATATATAAAAAGCCTTACTGTGTAATAAAAAAACCATATTTTTAACGATCACAAAAAGTTATTTCCCTTATATTCATTTGCTTGGAATATTATAAAATTGAGAACTTAGGCATATGCTTGAAAATTAAGAGCAGATTATATCATGATTGTATATTAATTTTATTATTGTTGAATACTGGAACACATGTACATTAACCCAATTTGTAAAACAAATGTAAAATTTTGCTACTAATTTCTACTAAGAAAAACTGAAAACAATATTTAATGTAATGTATATTGTTGTTTTATACTTATAGTTAGACCTTTAACAAAATTATCAAAATGACATCTAGCTACATGGTTTAATTGTCTCGCCAAAAGATATATATATATATATATATATATCCCATTGTATCACTGCTGTTTTAGTTGCTTGTAACAAAATGACAACATGGCATATACATGTAGTCACATTGGTTTTTTTTAACAATGTATAAACAGTTCTTCATCATGTCAGTACTTTAGTTTGGTGTCATGCATAAAAAATAATCACAAAGATTTGTTGAAAATTTTTCCCATAGGAAAGTAAAACAATTTTCAAAAATATTATAACGATAGAAGCTTATTATTTTCATTTTTCAGACAATCGGCGATAAAGTTAACAAAGACAATTTAAACCAGATTATTAGATGTTATATAGACGAGTGTGTCCGTCTGACGTATCTTATGAATGTACAAAACCCTCCCATGAAATTACACCAAGTTGACAAAGGTACACAGTTTAATTCCAACATTTACAAAGAATACACCAGAACTGGTCAAACAGTGGAGTATTTAGTTTGGCCAGCTTTACTTCTGTATGAAGATGGACCCGTCGCTGCTAAAGGAGTTGTACAATTGTCCGTTACTTAGTTGACAGAGCTTATACAGCCACAATCAACCAAAACGGATCCAGTGATATTATATTTTTCAGCTTTGCAGATCCATTTAGTTACACATATCCGTTTATTTAAAAGATTGGTTTTTTGACTGTTCCAAACAAACATTTTATGCTGGCAGTAGAAAATTTTTAATTAAATTCATTTAAATTAGGAACTTTTTTAAGTAAGCTTTACTAAAGTGGTCTATGAGAACAGTGTTAAACGGCTGGATTTCTTCCAGTTACCAAATGATGGAAATATTAGTATCACAACGTAGATGGCTGTGAGAGTACAATTGTAGGAATGAAACCTAACAAAGTATAATTATAATACATTTAAATTAATACAAACAATATATAATATGTACAAATGTATATTTGTGAGCTACTTAGGCCTAGCTCTTCAATGCATGTGAATTATTTAACATCATGTTTTTTTATGAAAGTCTAAAATTGTCTCAGTGTTCATATCAGTTCATAAATCTTCTTTGTTGATTCAAATACAAATAACAAGTTTTATATTTAGAGTCCCGCGCACTCTAATTATGTCCAATGATATAAAAATAATATATACACAAATTATATCATGAAAACAACAACATATTTAACACCAACTGTAATGATGCTGTATACTTGTCAATCCATACCCTACTATTTTTTACCGCTTTATCACCTTGACCGTCTAATTTTATCACCTTAACAAACATCTCTTTTTTCCACCATTATAATGACATCTTTTCCCCTCCATGGAATAAATGTTATACCTTTCTCACAATAACTCCAATGATTATCTCCCTTTTTTCACTTAAATGCGTTTTACCACCTATCCACCTTAAATCTTGACCTTAGCATGCAAACTTCTATGCCTCCTTAATTGTCACTCTTAAACCACCAGACATGGACACCTCTATTGTCATTTAACACAACATCTCCGTGTCACCTTTATTAAACACTTAAACTACCTTTATCACTACTAAAATGTTCTTTGCGTTTGCAAAATCACATTTTAACTTCTGCAATACTCTGATGTGGAACTGACCAATTATGTGTATTGAAAGTCTGATGAGGAATGAATTTCCGAAATGTGCACCTCTGGCACATCGAAATTTAACTGGTATTTGTTTTATATTTTAAACTTTATTCTCTATCACTCTATCAAAGTTCTTTAAAATAAAAAGTTCTCTACTCAAAATACATCTTCATGTTTTACTTGACTTTTTTCTTTACTTTACAGTTGTGTCAGCTCCAACTATTTACATCTATGCACATGACCATAATATCTGTCTTGCAAATCAAGTCTGACTCTAACTCTCTCACTACCCACACATATATATATATATATATATATATATATATATATATATATATATATATTTATATATATATATATATATATATATATATATATATATATATATATATTACACCCATCCACACTCTTCACATGATATCACACACTTCACACAAACCATATGTCTTCCTATACTATACCATCTGCTGGCACAGCAAAATACGTTAGAAATTTGCATAAAAATGACCAATCACTTATAGACTCTAATACCACTACAGGACTGATAACTTTTACTGGATGACCAATTAAATAATCAATACACTGTACCCATGGAAAATCAACCTAGCATAAAAACTGAAACAATCATCACCCACACACTCACCTATTTATACCTGACTGACCATTTCCATTGACACCAATTATACTAACAATACATCTACATAAAGACATTTCTTAACAGTGAAAATATTTAGCTCACCTGTCAAAATGCCAAATGCATCAACCCTTGTAAAAAATAATCAAAATGTCACAAAATCCTATTTACACTGTGACAATTAAAAATGTATTTTTTTTTTTACTTTGTATTAAGATTTTATTGAGATATTAAGCGATTTGTATCATTTATGACAGTTCAGTGTTTTCGTTCCGACCATTTTTTGTTCTCTGCATTGTTAGATACAAACGCAACAACATCAAACAAATTATTTATGTCATGCAGTCACGTTTTATGTCTGGACTTGTTAGGTATTTTAATGAATCGTTTTTAATCTACCATACGTATATGCCTTTAGACAGTAAAAATAATATCAGCAAGTTATTATTGGTCTCTAATGTATTAAAATGAAAGACTGAAAAACATGGATAGTCAAAGCAAGAGAATGACGCAAAGCCATTTATAACACTGTCAACAATACAAGACAAACAAAATACCGGTCCACTTTCAAATCACAATCAGAAACTATTAAAACAGGGAAATTAAGTTAAACATGTGAAGCTTTACTCTGAAAGTGAGACCGGAGCTCTTAAAGGGTAGGCCTCTCTCATCCAGCTATCTACACCCGCCACGTGTGAAATCAAATTTGCGAATAAAAGGAACATGGAATTATGGGACGTCAAAAAATAATTTTGAATACAGAAACAACATACTTAACAATTTGGTGATGACGGGCTATTAAACTTTTCAGGGCCTTGATAAGCTTAGACTTGCAATATCCATAAGTCAACAATTTGTTTCCAATTGCAAATATAAAACTACCGTAGTTAGTAACTCTCTTTTATGCCAGTTTAACTTAAAACAAATACACCGTAAGCAAGAGAAATATATTTGTTTATCAAAAAGGTCAAATGAAACGACAAAATATACCAAGATCTCTAATTATAACATTCTGGGATTCAAAACAAGAGAAAACCAATATACGTGAAGGAGAAAGTTTCTGTTTTATAGAAACCATAAGGACAGCAATATATTACAAAATATATAGAAAGAAGATTATATTTTAACTCTTGGTCACAATGACCTCAAAATATCTCATCTAATCAAATGAAACCTCCACCGTGCCTACATTTACATATTAGGAAAGTGCTTATTTCATTTTCGTTCCACTTCTTTTGTTCTGCAAATTATAAAACGTACTTTAACCTTTCCCGTTCCTACCGGTACAGTTGTACGGGTAAGCATATTTTGAGTCTATGCTTCATCAGAAAACTCTGATAATTTAGGTAATTCTAGACCGAAATCATATAACGTACTTTAATGTAACACTTATACATTAGGTTGAAAGAATTTGCCATGTATTAAGCCTTCAATTTATATTTTTATGATACGATACATAAATAAGCAGTTGTGGTACCATCTTGGATAGATTACTTTATGGATTTACTTATTAAATCGTACGGAAAAACTTGTTTGAAATATTGACAAATTTCGTTTTTATTTACCTACATTTAGTGTCACTGCGTTTGTAAAAATTAAAACTTTCATTGAAAATCCAATTAACTTGAGTTGGGTATTTTTCAATTACTTGAGTCAAGTGGGAATAAAAAAAGATCACTATGCATCTCTTGGATAACTATAGCATATTTTTATGTATTTCATAGTAGAAAGCTGCCGCTATGGGGATTTAACATGCTGATAAACAATGCAAAAGGTTCCGTTCTTTTGTGTATACGACGTAATCGGTTACATTGAACATAAATTCAATGGAGATTTTTCAATTACAATATCTTTTGATAATTTTATGAAATGAAAGCAATAAGAGGCAATCTTTTGTTCAGACATCTATTTTGAATATTTAATATTCATTGCAACTAAATTATTTACTACATCCTCGTTTCAAAATCTAAAATCAATAAGGCAATTATTTTTCATATAAACAGTTTTGCTTTTAATTTAGTGTAACGATTTTCATTAAAATTGAAAAATTATTTATTTAGAACATCCATTAATTTTTTTACGAATACATTGAATTCGTGTAAGCCATTTCATTTCTTCATTAATCATTACGAGATGAATTCGGGGTTTTCAGCCACAATCTTGAAAAGATTTTTAGTAGATATTTTTAATTTTAACTTATAAGCATAAAGTCTTTCTTCAAACTTAAAATTGAACATTACGTTGAACGTTTCACATGCATAATTTTAACATATTCCTAAAAAGGCAAGAAGAATAAAATAATTTAGAAAAATGTGTTTCATATATCATATCTATAAATTTACTTTCTATAGATCCAGGTTTGAACACAATTGGTTCATAAATGTGTACTTGCTATCCTTTTTTAGTGATGACAGTTTTTAAATTCCAAAGGCCATGTGAACACAAATTTTATCTACATCAACCAAATATCTTTATTGTAAATTTTGGTTGAGTCTTGTTCTAACATTCTTCTGTGAAAGGAAATTGTTTAAAGAATAAGTTTGAATTAACGCTTCAAGTGCAAAAACTTTGATAATTTGATAAAAAAGTCCCAAAAAACAAGTTTATATTAATGAACTATGCATGCACATGTTTTTGTAAATACATTGTATGTATGAGATTTGAATTCATAAATATTTAATATTTATCTGTCTTTTTGCAGGCAATAAAAATTTCAGAATTCACGCATTGCTTTAAAAAATCTCGGTTCCATACTTTTTGAAAATTGGGTCACAGAAAAAAAAATTGTTTCTAACCAAAAAAACATTGAACATTGTCCGTTGTCCACTATCCGTTAACGTCTCATTTAAAGGAATTTTATTCATGGGACAGTAAATCTATTTCATTGAAACTTGCCAAGCTTGTTCACCAGTCCAAAAAGTTTTAAATTGTCAAACTGATTTACTCTTACCCAATATAAGGTTTTTGATGCAGACGAAGGCAAAAAGGAACTCGCAACAAAATATTGGACTGCTTTATATATTTGGTGTGATCGACCGGAAAAAATACGGTCGACCGGATGACCAGCCAATCCCTAAAGGCTATCTTAACCATCGTGACCCCTAAAAAGAGTCAAGCAAAAGTGTCGACCAAAATGGTAAATTTCAAGATGGCGGCGATTTTCGTAGATCCCTTATAACAATAATCCGCAAGCAGTAGTAAATTTGACAAACTTGTTAATTTGAACCCAATATAAGGTCAAAGTGACCTGCAAATGTAAAGCATTGAAACATCTTGACATGAACCAAAAGGTTTGTTTACTACATATACAGCCTTTCAAAATATCTTTTATATTCGACAATTTGAAATGAATTAAATATCAAGTCAGACTGGACAGACTACAGGATAAATATTATGGAACTTACTGTGGTGTCATATGCTGATTTTGAATTTCTATCGAAATAATACATTCAAAATCAGCACATGACAACTTGAATGCATTATTTTAATAAAAACTGCCACATGGCAGTCGAACCGGCTAAAAACCATTACATAAACTGAATTCAATCGCCTATGCTATTTTGTCCAATGTTTATTGACAGTTCCAATTAAATGACCAGGATGTAGAAAACTTTTAAGTAGTCTGCGGCATTACATTTCTTCGATGATTGGAAGATGTTCACACAATTTAAAGTTTGTAACATAGTTCTTTTCAACTGTCCGATGACTAATTAATGCTGGGGTAATTAAAAGAAAAAAATTGTTTAAATATATAACACAAATACCAGTTAAATTTTGATGTGCCAGATGTGCACATTTCGGAAATCCATTCCTCATCAGTGTCATTAAGACCGAAAAGTTTGATAGATTAAAAGCATAAGCCAAAGAGTTGAAAATAATGAATCTAAATTTCCAAAATTATATAAATCCAAATCAAGCTAAGGTATGCTTTGCATTAGGTAACAAACCTTAGTTTTAAATAAATTTTAAATTTAAGAAGGCTGAAAATTTTGCTAAATGGTACATTTTCTGACAGCACAAAGTACTGCCTACCGAGTTATGGATACCCTCGGGGAGTTTTACTTCACCAGCAGCGGTACCCGCTCAGGGGTAGTAAATATACAACACAAATACCAGTTAAATTTTGATGTGCCAGATGTGCACATTTCGGAAATCAATTCCTCACTAAGACCGACAAGTTTGATAGATAAAAACATAAGCCAAACAGTTGAAAATAATGAATCTAAATTTCCAAAATTATATAAATCCAAATTCAGCTAAGGAATGCTTTGCATGAGGTAACAAACCTAAGTTTAAAATAAATTTTAAAATGAAATGACACAGATTTTGGAATGAGACCACATTAAAAAAAACGAGATAATAATAATAATGATTATAATTTTATGGATTTGTATATATTGAATAAAGAATTTAAAAATATCACAGCAGCTAAATGTATGCCCAAGGAAAAAAGTGAAAATAAAATCTTATAAAATCAAATGCTTTAAGTAGATCAATAAACATGTTTAAAAAAGACTATTCTAGTCGTCAATTTTTATTTTTAATTTTGCCTAAAATATATATCTTATAATATTAATGATAATTATTATTATTATTATTATTATTATTATTATTATTATTATTATTATTATTATTATTATGAAAACTAAGGAAAAAATTATTTTGTTATTTTTTGAAATTTATAAAAAATTAAATATCCACTTTTCCGGAGTGAAATATTTATCTTACTGTATACGACAAATAACGTTTACCAAATGAAATTATTTTACTTTACTCAAACTGTACAGATATTATTGTATATTACAGGTCATAAGAGAACTTTATCAACTCGCAAATCAATTTTGCAAATTATAAGTTACATCCTGTTAATTACAGTTGTGGGTCTAAATCTAAGGAATGTGTCTAATAAACAAAAGGATTAATAATAATTTTAAGTATCAGTACATGTCAAACGGATTTTAATTCCACTTCATTTATTAGTTTTCCCGTAAAATAATCATAGAAAGATAAACTACGAGTTCGGATTTGACTTATCTTATAGTTGGTAAATAATATTCTGTTCAGGTATGTTACTGGTATGACGTCACAACACGGGAGCCTCGATATCGACCTTTTTGATTTAGATTTCTAGAGATGTATTAGAAAATCACCGATATCTACCTTATTATGGAATGGAATGTTATGGAATTTTCGCTACAGTCATATTTAATACGACAAATAAAACATGCCAAAACTTAAAATCTTTACAGGGACCCTTTAAAACCTTAAAATCGTTGCTCACAAGGTTTTAAATCCCAACCCAAAATTAAGGAGAGTCTTTAAGCAATTAAACAGTTTAAAAACCTTTTGTCAATAACCCATTTACCCACAAAAATAGGTCAGAGTGGGTCTCTTGTGTCTATTAATAAGGCGATCATATTATCGATTACTTGACTTTGTCGTGCTCTTTTTATTTAAAATCTTTTAAGGACCATGCTTTCCATTTGATTCAATTCGGTGATGTAGTTCAAGTTCTACCAAGTCTTTAAAATAGTTGACCTTAATCCACATTCAAGATTACAGTGACTTGAATTTATTTCTTAAACCTAAACACAAGTTAGAACTTCAAACATTTAAATCACATTAATAAATTTAAATGTAAATCAAAAGCTTACGAAATGTCTGAATTCATTTTAGGGGCTTTTGACATTTCAAATTTCCATTTTATCCTTAGAAAAAATATGACTGCAAAGTGATGCTTTATTGTTCTCTATTTACAAAAAGATGTCTATTCTTGTCTTCTATTCCCTACAATGGGGGGCACTAATAATACATTTCGTCAAGTACATTAAAATAGGTTTGGTTAATTGAAATTAAAGTCACAGACGATTGCAATATGCATTTGTATAATGTTTAAATCCAGCGTTGTTTTTTGGAGAATTTGTCCAAGAAATGCGCCTTTCATAAGCATAGCATTCCATGGACGTTTTACTGTAAAAATATGAGAGACACCTGACTTCATTTCTGCAAATCGCTGCACACGCTGACAAACTTGTACCTGATGCCAATAGAAAAAGCAGGGAATCTGGTAAATGATCATCATATCCTTCCGCCTCAATAAAAAAGGCCTCCTGAACTGAAACGTAAAAATAAACCTTGTCAAGTTTTAAGATTAAATACATTAAAAAATAATGCCAAGAATAAATTTAGATTTTGTTTTTGTATAAAGATGTATTCTTTCTGAATTTCTGAATTTGATAACTTGAATAGTTACGGTCTTGATCTAAAACTTTGACTGACTAGGAAGTAAAACAAAACTATTTCACCAAACTTTCTAAAAAATTACTTTCTCCAGAACTATTTTGCCTGAAAATGCAACCATCTTTTTAAAAGTTTAAAGTTTTAGTGTATATTCGAGCATTTATCCGTCTTATATTTCCTAATATCAATTAATATGAGTAAAATGTAAAAACTTGTTAAAATATAAAAAAGCATTATATTTTATAGTTTCAAAGACATTCAAACAAATTCCCTTATCAATCTGATGACAAGTTATAGCGAATGCTGTATTACCTTGCAATCGTTTTATCTTTACAACAGAACTGAATCAATCCAATTGAATGGAAATAAAGTGTTGAGATAAAATGAAATTCGGTACCTGTTGATGTTATATAAACTAACACAAATATACACGTTAAAAGTTTTTGTGATCAATATAAAATAGAAAATTTGTTACGTGTCACCTGATTTGTAGGTAAACCTCTTTGAGCTTGTCTGTTATTGCTTTATGAAACACTATGGAATTCCAATCGTGTGATATATCCTGTCGGAATCAAGTTTTGACTTTCTCCTTACCGAATGCGCATACGAGCTAGAGTACATATGAATTCTTACCCCGTCCATTTGTTGCTTGTTCTAACTCTGTAGCTGAACACAACATCATCTTTAAGGCTGCATGTACTGTTGTATCAATCGTGTCATTTGGTGTTAACAATGGACTGCACGCTTATAATGTAAGAAGAAAGTAAAAGTTGGCTTTTGTTCTTTTCTTCGTATTCAAATGAATCGTCAAAACTATTTGATGTTTCTGTTTAATGAATTAAAATAAATCGTGCATTTGTTGGCGCTGTATTCATTTCTGAAATTTCAGAACTACCTTAAGAGGGAGACATTTACAGCATTAACGATATTACAGCATAATTCACCATACCAAAAGTCATAAATGTATCGCAAAATATGGTTATTCTGTGTGGAAATTTATTGACTTGTTTATTGATTTATTTATTTAATGACTACTTTCTTATAAATAAGCCGTACATTTTGCACTTTATCTATATCAAAATATTTATTTCACTTAATAAATTATACCGATTTTAAATTTAATCGCTATAGCTCCTTTATTCCTGTGTTGCCTCATTATGAAAAATGGTTTTATCTAAAAGACGACTTGCGAAAAACAAAATGCCTTAATTTTTATCTCTCTCGGGCAAATTCGATATAAATGAATAGGTAACCTTTCTTAATGAATGTGGGTTGTTCACTTTTGTTACATAATTCTATTCATACTTTTATACATACCACTATCGTACACTCCTAATAGCACCAAATATGACATTTCTAAAAATCCAGCTGGTGCTACAAAAAATACAAGTCTATTATATATAAACATAACGACAAAGAAGTAAAAACTTTGAAAACCGATAAATTTAATCATACACATGAACTTCCATCAAGAAAGAAAGACCGGATGCCCCGGAAGGGTAAGCACCACCTGTCTACCTAGCTTCACCCGCCACGTGCAAAGTCAATTTTGAGAATGAAAGGAACAAGGAACTATGGTAAGTCAAATATGTCCAGAATAAGTCTGGATACAGTGACATCATACTTATCAATCACATTGTGATGACAGCCATTTTAGCGCCTTGATTAGGCTAGTCTTGCAGTATTCTTGTGTCAAAAATTTAATTGTAAGTTGTTAGCTTCGTTGTAGTGAGAACAAGCTACTATGTATTAACTGTGAAACATTTACACTTTACGCAGTTGAAGCGGCGATGTTACTGCATAGACACGGAAAGTTGACAATAGAAAAAATGAAGTCATCACGTTTGTCGTATAGCTTCAGATGTTACCTTTCTAGGGTGTCATAATTAAGGTTTAAGTCCAAATATGAAACAGAACATAAAGAAACCGCCGTGTCTTTTATTTTCATCTTACTTGGATAAATGGTATTTACATATTCTCCAAATTTGGTATTGTTCAGAGACAGAACATCATCTACAAATCTGTATGTATAATTGAATGATTTAGTCTTCTCTCCAGATTTGTCAAGGTTTTGTAAAAAATCTGATACATATGAATAAGGAACAAATCAGCAAGCATAGGTGCCCAGTTTTTGCCCATTGGTATAAGATTGTTTGTTGGAAAATTATATTGCCAAACACTGCAAATATGTGGTCTATCAAAAACATTTTGTTGATGGTTTCTTTAGTATATTTTTGTTTGCAGTCTGTGTGGTATTTTACAAAATAACCAAAATCCCTGTTGAACACTGGATATTTATATGTTGGTTTACCGTTTTTTGTAAAAGAAAATAACAAGTGAATGATTTGTTTTAGACGTTCTTTCAATTTAGAATGAGGGATAGTTGTGTAAAGGGTAGAAAAAATCAAAAGTTTTCAAAGAATTTTTAACAAGAAGTTCAAGGGGTACTTTAGGTTATCACACTAAAGCCATTTATTGTTCTCCCGACTTATGATTTACAATTAATGATTGAGTTACTTAGTTGCAAACCCCTCGAAATTACTTCAAAACTCGTGGTCTGAAAGTGAAGAATCATTCTCAGAAATTGACTGAAATATGTTACATGTATGGACACTTTAAAGTTCTTAAAAAAGGAAACGTGACACATGTATTTTTGATTTACATATAAGTGTATTGTTTCAACGTGGTTTAAATAAGATGTTAATGTATGAACCTGTTATAAGACTTACCTTGATTGTTACTTAGTTGGGCAATTACAGTTGAAGCTGTAAAAAATTAAGCCTTTTGTTAGAATTCAAGAATAAATAACATAAATTATAGTATATCAATAGAAAATTATCAGAATCATTAAACATTTGTTCAGTTCACTCTCATAAACCATGATAATTTTTAATTTTGGGGATTTTTATTGTCCGTTTCGTTGAATAAGTTATTTGAGTTATAAATTTTTATATTTTCTGTCACAGTAATTACCAATATGAAAGATTAAGACCTTAGAGTTTAGTCATTACGTTGAGAAAATCTCTCTCTCTCTCTCTCTCTCTCTCTCTCTCTCTCTCTCTCTCTCTCTCTCTCTCTCTCTATATATATATATATATATAGTTCGCAATTTATATAAAATATAACGATCAAAGAGAAAAATTACTTTCGCGAAAAATGTTTAATCTATAATTGCTATTGTCGATGTTAGGCAACACATTTACTTTTTTTGATTAATATATTTATGATCGTTGTGTACAAAACTGAACAAGATAAATAAATCGATACAAATAATTAAATAATTATGAGCCATTTCAAAACATTAAATGTCAATAACAATTTACTATTCTGTTTCTTTTTAAATTAAATATTGAAATATATAAAACAGTTCAAAAGATAAACTACTTATGAAAAATATCTGTTTGAAACAAGAAAAAGGTAACAATAATTGTTAATTTTCAGATCAATAGATGCGGATGGTGAAATCGAATTCTTCAACGTTTATTTATCTCGGCGAAAGAAAAAGAAGAAATTGAATACAATATTTTTTTTCTTTTAGAAAATTGAGAAGAAGAATTAAAATTTTATTTATATATATAAAACGCATATGCATACGCTTTAACTTTTAATTTTTTTTCTCAATTGAAATGCACTTTTACCTTGCACAGCAGTCCACGCGCAATATATCTTTGGAGAGTAACCAGTAGTCGTGTACCATACAGCACAAAAGATCTTGTCTTCCTGTCCTTCTGGGAACACATGTAAAACTAAGTTTGAATTGGGGCTAAAACAAAATTAACACATGTCTATTGGTTATCATTTGTTTTTTACCAACTTTAGGCAAGAGAATTGAGCGAAGAACAAAAAAAATAAGTTTCATATCTATGGCAGAATTCACATATATAAATGGTCAGTCGTGGGATAGTGGATGAAAATAGGGTTTATTTAGAAACACCACCGACCTTTTGTAAGGGAAATTCAAATAAGCAGAGTAAATACTTTTATCTGAAATAGATAACACCAACAGGTAGTAATTTGTAATTAAACGATGTTTCATCTATAATGCCATGTTTGCAACCCACTGCGATTGTATAATTGTAATATTTGTTACATGTTATCTCTATAATAATTGTATTTAATTATGAGATTAATAAAGGATTTTTTCTAAATAAATAATTTGAAACTACGTTCTACGATTGGCAAAGACCATTTTTGCGTTATACCTAGACCTAAACATAGTAATGTAAGGGTTCATTAAATGTGTCATGTCGTGTGTGTATTACAACGCAATTACAAGTTTCAGACATCTCTTGCATAAACGACTTACTTTATTTTCATCTGTTTCCCATCCCCGTATTCATATGGAAACGCAACCTTTTGGATCCATGAATAAATTGAGTGGTTTTCAGTTTTATACAGTCGGATCGTCCATTGATTGGGAAAGACCATACGGTACTGAATTTATAAGAAAAATATTTCGTATATTTATCATTAACATAACTTCGCAAAACCATTACATTTTGTTACATATAAATGTACAGTCAAACTTCGATTATTCGAAGTTTAAGGGTCTGCATTTTAGGTTCGAATAATCGGGGGGTTCGAATAATCGAATAAGTTAATTTGAAACTTCAAACCTCGATCCACCGTACGTTATCTTAAAATACAACAGTATTCTAATGCACATTGAAAGTGTTTTATCGGTGTCAGTCTATAATGAATAATGTCATGACCTATCATGATTAATTTAATAAAAACTGAAATATTAATTTTATTTCTAAAAAAATTAAAAAATTAATACCATCTGGTACAAAATAAAACACGCGTGGTAATACATACGACACAGTAAGAACAGCCCATGATCCAGAGAAAGTACACCTTTTTTATGCACCCAATACATGTTTTTATGATTTTACAGAATTTTAAACGAAACGAAACGGAACAGGTCTTTAAAATTTCTAGAATTGAAATATGAGTAAGGCGGAAAACTGTCTCTGTCAACTTTATTACAAAATTATGATTTTTTTTAATTTCTCGACGAGGCTATATAAAATATCAAATTAATATTCAGATGCCGTTTTTAAAAAAAAAATATGATGGTAACCGTGGTCAATAGAATTCTTTTTATCGATTACTTGAGTATCGCTACACACGTGCAGCTCATTTTCTATTACCTGGGATTATAATTACTGTTTGATTGAATAATTACGATTAAATTTTGCGACTGATGATCAACATGGCTTAGAATGGACAATACATGGCGTACGCATGTCTACAAAATGACTATCAGTTACGCTTGGGTAACATAAACGGGTAAAGGTGAAACCATACTCGTTTGTATTAAATTGTACAGGTGAGAGTTGCTTCGTTTTAGAAATTAATAAAAATGTCAACTTCGAATTTTTGGGGGTATATTTCTACTGAAAAGTCTAACTTAGGACTCAAATTAGGTTCGAATAATCGCGGGTATTCGAATTACGAAGTTCGAATAAGCGAAGTTTTATAATAAGAAGTTATAGTGCAGGGCGGTCGGGACCTACGGAGAACTTCGAATAACCTAAGGTATTCGAATAATAGAAGTTCGAATAACCGAAGTTTGACTGTATACGTTTTCGCGACATTTAAAAAAGACGTTTTACTTTTGTTTAACGCAGAATAATTTATGGACATAAGGGAATGTGGTGAATTTTACTGAAACGAAAGCACTCCACGTAAAATACACAAGGTCTATGACTAATTGACCAACTGCACTTGTCGATGTATAATAAAAATGTATTACAACTTAAACCATTATTATTAAGAAAAAACATTTTAACGTGTTATAGAAAAATACAATACATAATGAACATCTACCAAAAACACGTATTTTCCCAAAAGATGAAGTTATTAATTTAACCACGTGATACACATCGTCCCTATTTAACTCAGGTTTTTTAAAAAACCGGATTAAGTTTCCTTTTTTTTTCTTTAAATAAATAATTTTATCGCTATAAAATGCTGTATTTTACTTTTTATAGGTATAAAGCTTCTATGGTACCTTTGGAAGCAAATTATAATAATAATAAAAAGGGTAATAATTGTAGATGTCAAAAAGGCATTCAATAAATTATACGTATGTTACTCGACACAAGTGATAAAATAGAAGAAATTGAAAAAAGAATGCAATACTCAAAATTATTGAAAGTAAAACAATGAAATACAGAGACACCGTTGATTCAAATTCCAGATTATGAAACATATTTGAGTAAATCACTAGTGGTGCAGTTAAAATACTACTGAAGGACCCGAGTATCCAACTTCCTTCACAAATAATTTATTAAATTCATTTACACTATTAAACTTATTTTAGGAGTTAGGAATTTACCAGACATGGAAACAATGTAAGAGTACTCTACCTGCGATAAACAACTATCCGGATATTGTCTATCAATAATAGCGTTTCTTAAATTGCCATTGCCATCATTAAACGCATAACCTTTCAAATTCCATAAATTTACGAAATTCAAATCAGAACCACTTTGTACTATCAAGAAATTCGCTGAAAAATAAAATAAACGACTAGTTTTATTGCGTTTAAATATATTTATATAAACTGCATCAGCATAAGTTAATCCTCTGAAATAATAAGACTGGATTCAAAGTTGAAAAACACTTTACAGCGCTAATTAATTTATAAAACTCAAAAAGGTAAGCTAAAAGGAAAAAAACTCTCTGTTCTTTTAAACCACGAAAACGTAATCAAAAGAAAGACGAAGCAATATATTCCATTATATTTTTTTTATGTCATCGAACTTAAAAAAGCTAATTTTTAGTTTTCCTTACAAACAAAATCAAATACATTTTTATAACTTAAATTAAAAAAAATTAAAAAGGGTTTGCAAAAGTACCAAGTTATCTATACCACTTAACGGTTCCGTAGAACGGTTCGGAAAACTTGTAGGTAAAAATTCTAGAATAATTAATTCTATCATTTTACATAAAAATGTAACCTAGATCAATTCATATCCAATTAATATTAATAGGTTTAGTAGAAATGTTATAAAGGAACGTATGCGTTAGTTAACTCCATAACTCCATCATAATATTTTTACTTTTTTCGCTTTCTGATTTTTGCACCGCGCTTGTTGTTGTGTTGAACAGTCATTTTCACACAAACGAATACGTCACAAACTCTCAAATGTATGATTTATATGTACGAATATGTCACACATTTGTGAAATTTTAGTTTTGTACAAAGTAAAAACGCATACAGTTTAAAAATGTAGAAAAACATATGTAAAAATATTGTTTATACGAAACTTTCACACATTTCAACAATAACAGTTCTTTTTTTTTACTCGGAATGATTAATGTGGTAAATTGCTTAGCGTTAAATGATAATAGATGATGGAATATAGAGTAAAGCAATCCAATTTGATTCAGAGTCAAAAGTCAAGGACACAGGGTAAAAGATGTCATAATATTCAACACTCAATATCTAAGTGAGTTGTATTTTATGTCATCGTTGTTCATTGTCGTTTTGGAGTTCAACAGGTTAAATGTCAAGGTCACAAACATTATAATTTTAATTTTTCAATGTTTTGATATCTTTTCTATACAAAGGTAATTGCTCTCAATGAAAACAGGATCAATCAATTATCTGTTCATTCGTGTATCCTTCCGTTTTCTTTTTCCTGTTGAGTGGCTAGGTTACTTTAAGCTTTGTTGGTTATCACAAAATAAGTAAAGTGATGGCGTAGATTGTTTTTGGAGCATAAATAATTAGTTTAAAAATGATTTGGCAAAAATGATAATAGCAACAAGAGAACTTGCCGCCTCAAGACTTGGATCCCTAACTCAATTGGCAAAATAAAGTGCTAGAAGGCGTCTATAAGTACTCGTGATAAAGTGACAAGTTCTGTAATTAAGATTTCACTGCGACTGCATTGATGAACATATACAATGAGACCAGAGATGTTCAGGTTTGTATTTTACTTAGTAATTTTGTGCCAAGTTCGTTTATGTATGAGGTGGAGCAGGTAGAACTATTGCCTATGTTTGGGAGTGTAAGAAGTTATTATTTAAAACCTTTTCAACATTTGGTGCATGAGCTATGTTTCACACTTTTTAAATGACATTAAAGAGCAATCGTTCTTACTTTTAAGTTCCCATTTGTCAGAAACGAAGGTGGGAATAGTGATAATAATAAAGATTTATTATGATTATTTTAAGTTCCAATCCGAAAGAACCGTGACTTTCTTTTGCAGAGAGAGAGAGAGAGAGAGAGAGAGAGAGAGAGAGAGAGAGAGATTGAAAATAAAAGCTTAATTTCTATGGAAAATAATTTTTAAAAATACCTGTAATTAATTTCTTATCGGTGACACTATGGGCTGCAAAATTAATAAATAAAAAAAGATAGTCTAAACATTTGAAAATTAGTGAATCCAAAGTTCTAGAATTATATGAATCCAAATGAGGCTAAAAAATGGTTTGTATGAGGGAAAAAACTAGTTTTAAATCAATTTTGAAAATTAAGACGGTTGAAAAGTTTGCTAAATGGTACATTTTCTGACAGCACAAAGTACTGCCTACTGAGTTATCGATAATCTCGGTGATTTTACTGCTCAAGGGGCGGTATCTGCTAAGGATATTTTAAACAAAAACACCTATTAATTCTGGTGTGCCATATGTTCCAAATATTAGAATATAGTGAATATAAGTTATAAAAAGAAAACAATTTCGTGGTGATTATGACTGATAGAGAGAAGGGTGCTCGTTATGATTATGACTGATAAAGAGAAAAGGACAGGAAGTGATTGTGACTGATAAAGAAAGTCTCTGATTCCAGTACTTTTAATTACATATGAACGGTGATAATAATTATAGGTAAAATTGTTTGTTGTAATGATAACGTTTAGTCAAACGGGCTCGTAGTAGTTTTGAAATGTGTTCAAACAATCTCGATATGACTATCTATTATCATGGCTGTTTATTGTTAACAATTTCCTTCTTTGAATATAAAAAATGAGCCAAAAATTTCAAGATAATTTTGAAAAAAGAAAATGTATAGAAAGCGGGATATGTGTGTTTATAAGTCCATGCCAAGGTGTGGATATGACGATACCTGTGTATATTCACCCGTCGGTTAACATGCTTATTAAAAATTGAGGGTTGTATCATTGTCTTATATACAGCCTTATACAGCGTTCATGACATGCAATATGTGCTTCATTGCATAGGTCAAAACCTAAAAGCGTTTTCAGAAGTGTTTTTCTTTTCAAAGTCCCTGACTTCCGGAAACCCCTGTTTTTTATATTTTTTAAAGTTTTATAGGGTGTTTCCAAAATGTGCTGTTATTTGAAGTTTTAATAAATGAGATGAGTATTGATGTTGTGTACTACAAACCGCTATGTATAACAATCAATTTTACAATTGTAATCATCTATAGATACTATATGTACTGTGTTTAACATGGCGAGAAGCGAGCACTCAATGTGCATCTTTTATATAACAAATAAGATGGCGGAAAGAGAAGTTATGGTGTTCACATCAAGTAAAGAGAGATTTTCTTAGGATGGTTCTAGGATGACTGATGCATCAGAGCACGGTCTCTGATATAATCACTGATGCACTGAAAGAGTAACAACCAAGAAAGGGAAACAACCAAGAAAGAGAAGGAGACAAAATAGTAAAAGCAACAAAAACAACAAACAAGGTACCCCCGATAAGGATAATACATAAGACATTATTTACAAGTGCTAGAGCAAATATGAACAGCGATTCACTAACGCAAAATTCTTTTATAACACAACTTTCACAGGAAACTGACTTGTCGCAAAAAATAATGAACACTCAAAATACTCCATTCCATTAAATGCAGAATATTGGTAATATGCAAACAAATATGAACACATACCCCTAAGGGGCCTCGCTACCTGGTTTGCAAAATTGACACGGTCAAAGTGTGCCACCTTCGGCTATACAATTGTTCAATCAGATTGACAATATAACTAAACAGTTGTCGGAAGCTAGACGAAGTAAATGTAACGGTAAATAACATAAGTCTCAGGTAGGCGCAATCGAAAGAGAAACAAAACGATTAGATTGCAAAATTAAAGATATAGAAAAGTCGACAACAGCTATAAGCAATTTTTTTGATGAACAGAAAAAGTCTGTTACCAACCTTAATGTTACTATGAAAGATATATCAAAACGTATGGATAATCAGGCAATGGTTGTGTATAAAACAATTTCTGAAATCAAATCTGAAAACGAGAAATTGAGAGAAAGCGTGATAGATTTGCAGATGCGTTCTTTGCGTGATAATTTACTGTTTTTTTAACATTAATGAATTTCATGAAGAAAATTGTGTCGAAGAAATTCATGAATTCTTTGAAAAAGAACTTAAGCTTGAAAATTCACAGGATATTAAAATTGATCGGGCGCACAGACTAGGCGCTAAACGCGATAGCCAACAGTTTTCTCAGACCAATACTGGTGAAGCTTAATTTCTTGGAGGATAGAGAAACTTGCAAAGCTTGAAAATAGACATTACGCGGTAAAAAGTACGGTATTTCTCAACAAGTTCCAAAAGAAAATAAAGAAAGGTGGAAATTACTACAGCCGACTTTGGATGAACTTTTGAAGAAAGGAGGAAAACCTTATTTCAAGGGAGATAAACTTTTATGAACGGCAAAGAGTACAAAAATTTACCAAAATAGGGGAGCAGGGAATCGACCAGATGTTTATCATGGAACGTACACGGACTCCGACAGAAATCAACAGATAACGACTTTCTTGCGTTAATCAACGATTATGACTTGCTTTTTCCTACACCAACATGGTTAAGGAGTGAAAAAGTTATTGATTTACCTGGTTTTGACTTCATTTCATGTGTTAATAGATCTAGTAACATAGGTAGAAGAAATGACGGTGTTTTATGTGTATACTGTAAACCGAACTTTGGAAAAGGTATTTCTGTGGAAAAAGAAATTCAAAATGGTATTATTTTGATTAGGTTGGACAAAACTTTTTTCATTTTGGAGACAGTGTGTATAAATGTTTAGTTTATGTTCCGCACGTTACGTTTTTATAATATAAAATAGTTGATTTTGATTTTTTTGATGATCTTATTGATATATGCAGTGAATATGAACACAAAGGTAATCTTTTTTGTTACACTTGAAATGAACAGCAGAGTCGGTAGAAATGATGCCTTACAGATGTTAATAATTGAGATAAATTTTAAACGTTGCACACGTTGAACAAAATGCTTAAATTCCAACTCTTTGGATGGTATATTGAATGATTTTGGTAAGAAAAGTTGCATTTGTGTAAAACAACTGGTATATTTATTGTTAATGGTCGTTTACACGGTGACAAAGTTGGTAAGTTTACATTCTGCAATCAAAATGGTAGCAGTTTGATGGATTATTTACTAACTTTTCCAAAGTGTTTTAATATGGTTAACTACTTTGATGTTTTAGATAATAATGAATTCTCAGATCATTCAGCACTTAGTTTTTAACTAGCGTCGCACTTGACAGACAACATAAGTAATATTGAAAGTGGTCGAAAAGTTACATGGGATACACAAAAGGATGAAGTTAACATGAATTCTATCAGACGTTTAATATCAGACATGTCAAACTTGGTGGATAGTTTTGGTAAATCCGTCGATGTGGATATATGTGTTAACAAACTTACGGACATGATATATTCCAACAGTTTTATTATGTATGGTGAAGAATATGTTTATTTTGAAGGTGACAATACGGTAAAGCAAAATGAATGGTTCAAGGCTAAATTTCGTATGTATTCGAAGACAACGTTTTAATACCGCACGCAATGAACTCAACAGGAACCCAACTGATTTAAATAGGACTACCTTTGTGAGAGAACGTACTTTTTATAATAAAGTAAAACGATCAGCAAGACTTCGCTATCTACAAAAAAAGAGCAAAAAATTATAAAATCTTTCTAAAACCGATCCACAAACGTTCTGGAGGTCGATAAAGTGTAATTCAAAGACAACTTGTCCAGTGGAGTTAAATGAATTTTTCAATTTTTATAAAAAATTTTTGGTGAGCAAGATATAAGTTTTAATGGTGCACATCACGAGAATGTGAATACTACACCCGATTTGGACTATATTGAGGAGTTAGACACAATGTTTTCTCAGGATGAAGTTTTAAAAACTATTAAAACATAAAACGTGGAAAGAGCTCTGGTTGTGATGATCTTACCGCGGAATTGTTCATTATGTGGCTGAAATCTTGGCACCAGTGTTATGCAAAACTGTTTAATTTTGTGTGTAAAAACTGTTGTTTTCCCGACTGTTGGACTAATGGAATCATATTACCCATTCAAAAGGAAGTATGTACATCTGATTTTTATAACTATAGACCAATAACTTTGGTAAGCGTTTTTTAAAAAATCTTTACATCGATGATAAACGAAAGATTGTTAAAGTGGACAAAATCATGAGAAAAGCTCAGTGATACTCAATTTGGCTTCAGACCGCAAAAATCAACAGTCGATGCAGTTTTCACACTTCATGGATTGATATCGCACACTTTGAACAGCGAAAGAAAACTTTATTTTCCCTTAATCGATTTTCGGAAGGCGTTTGATTGCGTTAATAGATATTTATGGTTTAAACTAACTCAAATCGGATGTAGCAGCCATATGCATGATCAATATGATTAAAGCGTTCTACCGCGCAGTCAACATAACAGGAGAATATTCAGATTCTTTCAAAAATTTTGTGGGTGTAAAACAAGGAGAACCTCTTTCACCACTTATGTTTTTATTCTTCATTTATGACATGTCAGATGATTTACGGATAAATAATGTCGATATTTTTGATATCAATGGGTATTTAATATACTTGATACAACTTGCCGATGACACTGCACTGTTCGTGATTCACAATGGGTGGCTCAAATCTGATTATACTTGGAAATATGGACCTGACAGTCTAGAAAATGTTGATTTTTATATATACCTTGAAATAAGTCTTCATCGAAATGGAAGATTTAATATTACCCAAAAAAGATTATCTGAGCAAGGTTCAAGTTTGTTATACCGTCTATTAAGTGGTTTAACAGATTACA
The DNA here is from genome assembly GCA_029721355.1 of Tegillarca granosa. Taxonomy (NCBI): domain Eukaryota; kingdom Metazoa; phylum Mollusca; class Bivalvia; order Arcoida; family Arcidae; genus Tegillarca; species Tegillarca granosa. The sequence goes on from CM056604.1 coordinate 37,022,464, forward strand.
GATGTCAGTGAAACAGAAATGTGAACTTTTTGACTCCATGTGTATGTCTGTCATGTGCTACGCATCCGAAGTATGGGGTTTTCATAGAGGACCTGACATCGATTTCATACATAATTAATTTTGCAAGTATGTGATACACACAGGTAAATCTACACCCATTGATGCCATGCTTGGTGACTTCGGTCAGTATCCTTTATATATAGTACGTTATGAACGCATTGTGAAGAATTGTTATAAAATATTGGTTAATAATGACAGTGTTTTCAAAAAAGTGTATAATTTGCTATTATCAGATGTTAGAAATGGTAAAAAAAAACTTGGTATATAATGTTAAAAACCTTGTGTGTAGTCTCGGTTTTTCCAGAATCCTGGTATAGCCAAAACAATAGTTATATTGATTGGAATGTTTTAATACATAGATTACATAATCAGTTCATACAAAAGTGGTATAACGCAGTTAATGACAAAACTAAATTATTGATATACAAAAATGTCAAGCTTCGTTCCAGTATGAATATTATGTAGATGTATTGTGTTTTTAACATTTACCGCTGTTTTTTTTTTCAAATTAGGTCTGATACATTAAAACTGAACGTAGAAACCGGTAGATATAAAAATATACCTAAACACGAAAGATTGTGCATTTGTTGCAACATGAACATGATTGAGGACGAATTTCACTTTTTACTAGTCTGTCCTGCATTTAGAAATTTTAGGTTACAATATATACCAAAATATTACAATCATTGGCCAACTGTTTCTCAGTTCTAACTAATTGTATTTCCGAATTACATAAAATATTTTAAAAAATTTTCTCATCTTTTAAATATAAAAATCTCCAGGTTATCTTGCTTATGAACTATCCTCATCAAAAATTGTTGCTCAGATTCAACATCTACTGATCTACACAATTTACATTTTTTGTCTACCAGCTCATTTTTGGTTTAGCGTAACTTCTCGTTTCAATTTCGAATTGAAAACTTCCACGTCTAAAGTTTGCTAAAATTGTTTTCTAAATTTAGCATTTTTTACATAAAACCTTGGATCTAAACTACTAGATTTACGCAATCATTAAAAATATTGCCATACCTATTTCTATTCATTAATTTTTATCAATCTTTGTTTTACCCTTAAAAGTGTTGAATTTACAAATAAAAGTTTAAAAATTTATCATGAATATTTAAAGTATTGAAAAAATTATAAAAAAAAAAACAAACAAACAAAAAAACCTACTTCACTATGATTGTCCCTTATTTTTATTTCAAGTTTGAAAAAAATCTAAAAATCTCTATATTATGCTTAGTTTTCACAGAATACCATCCCATTTCCCAATTTTTTTTTAACTTAATTAATCGCTATATTTTTTCGCTGGTTTTTAGTGGCAGAAAAGTAGAACGTAGTGGGGTAGTCGTTCTTTTTTATATTTTAGCAATTATATTTCTTAGACATGTATTTTCTCCCAGTCAGCCTTCAATGCACCAGAGCAAACCAAACCGACCACGAATGTGTGCATATATACGGGTTTTTACAAGATTTTGTAACTTTTAAATTTTTAATGTGAACTTGAGTCATTGGAACTATGGACGTAGATTTTGCAGGCGACACGTCCACTTCATGTGACTACTTGTTCCCGTTTTCATGAAGATGCTTTCACGTAAGTTACAACCAGGAAAGAAAACTTACGGATGCACCGACGTTTAAACGGACTGACATTCGGACGTTGCGAATTTAGACGACCACTTTCGAATTATATAATACTAACAGATTCTAGAACAGTTTTGACATACGATTTTCCAGAAAAAAGATACTTAACTAAATGTATTGGATAGATTTTTTCTTAAGACAGCTTTTTTCGCTCAAACCAAAACTTCTTGTTCTGACCGATCCATCTCGTGTCAAGCATGATAGTTGAATAATAGGAAAGGGGAGAAATACAAAGGCAAAACCGGAACTCGAAACCGGGGCCTTCCCAATACTAACAGAAATCTCTACAGGTTGAGCTTCCCGACCAGCAATCAACTTAGTCCGCAAAATTTGTCCCTTGTTTACTCAACTACTTTGACACGAAACTGCCAGGTGCTAACCTAGGACCAACCTGTTGAACAGCAAATGCAACAGGACAAATACAACCCGGTCCGCTACATTTAAATTTTCCTGATAATTAAATTAAATAAATCGCGTATAACAACACGTGCCATTTTACGCACACATTTATGATACATATTCCCAACCAGGAAAGTTTACCATCATGCATTTGCAGTTCCGCATGTCAATTTTAAATCAGTTCTGGTTGTTAAGACTTGGAAATCCACAATCGAAATTCATAAAAAGACGTGCTGGCTGAATCTGCCTTAGGCTGAAAAAATGTGAAAATTTCGTTGGTTCTGTGGGATAGTTAAAAATTAGGCTTTACAATCTCTTCTTGTGATATATTCATACGTTTTCGTTATTCAAACGTGTGACGCAGTCATATATGTGAAATTTGAGGTTCAACACTTTGATTGATGGTTATTTTGGTAGACTTAGTTTTTTATATTTAATATTTCTTTTGCATGATACAGGAATTGCAGATAATGAGGAGTGAAGTTATTGTGTATCCCAAAAATTCTTTATATTATATCGAGACGGTCTGTTCTTGGATGGCAGAGAAAAACCAAACATCGAGAAATTCGCCTTATACAAGCGACATGACATTTTAGGATATGCTCCACTAGATTTCGAAAGTAAGCAGTAATAAGCAGTAAGAGGCAATGTGAACGATTAATGCAATCCTAATGTCCTATCATTTCAGTAGGTAAGGACCCCTGTTACACAATATTTAACATTTAATTCTTCTGATCTTTGTCAAAAATAACATGTTTTATTCCCAAAAATGTTTTGTTTGGTTTATAATTTCTACGTCTTGATCTCAGAAGGATGTTTTAATATTCAACAATTAAAATATTTAGTTTCATATGCTTGTATATAGATTTTAAGAGGTTAAGAATTTTAATTTTCAATAATAATAAAAAAATAATAATAATAATAATAAAAATAATAATAAAGTAAAATAAAAGACAAAAAATTGCATACTTACGATACATTACTGTGAGGCACACATGTACAAACTCATAGAAGACAACTACAGCGCTTATGAACTTGTAACTATGCATCTTTTATGGAACTGTTCACAACACGATGCACCTCAACTTAATTTGTTTATTTATAACTTATTAAATGTTTAATATAAAGTTTTTAATGGTATTAACTAATTTCTGACACAGCAGAAAACTTTCCAAAATACACTCTAAATCATCTTATATAGACTTTATGTTTTATGATAATCTTTCAGCCTCCCTGACTTCCTGTTGGTGATTTGAATTATTACTATTGGTTCTACCTTTTATATTAAATATTAATTTATAATCAGAATCCAAAACGAGCGATCTTATTTTTTTATGTTTACTGAAAGTGGTAGGTGTGACAAATTCAATCCTAATATATGTCACTGGATTACGTCTGAACGCCAATGTCAAGCATGAATAAATTAACAAAACACTTCATTAGATTTAATATATATAATATATTAAATTTATGAAATATTGATTTTAGTTACCCTATATGAACTATTGTAGGTCATTAACTCACTATGTAGCAATTAACTGAAGATCCAATGTAAATGTATGCACAGTGATATAATACTGCGTTCATGGAACATGCGAAGTTTTGATTAAAAATTGCTTACATATTTCCTATTTATACAAACCAATCCTTGTTGTGAGTAACCTGATGCAGTTAGCATGATAAACCGTCGTTGTGTGTGATAAAATATTAATTTATTTAATTTTCTAGTCGGATTAAACGGAGAAGATTACTCAAGAGGTTTTCAATTTCAATATAATAATTATTTCTATACATAATGTTTCATAAGAATTATTTGTTTTTTAAGAGGAGTTTAAATTCCTCAAAATTAACACAATTTTAACATATGTCGAGTTTTTGTATATATGAATAAAAAATTTTGCTATTAATATACAATAAATGAAATACAAAAAAGAATTTCCCCGAAAAAAAAGGTTACGTCATGACATATAAGAGGGATATTTGTTCTGTTGTATTTGTTCCACCATTTTTCCAAAATAATTCTAAATTTTCATTTTAAAATGTGCACAATTTTATCAAATTGATTACAATGTATACAATTAGGACTGTCTAACATTTAAAAGTAGTTTGTTGGGCATAATTCTGTTAATGATTTTAGAATTAAAATTCTTGCAATTTTGTATCAAATGTATATTTAAGTGCACACTGCAAATAAATATTATTATAGAAATGATTCGTGCCAGTATATGTTTTTGAGTCTTCAGGAGTTTAATAGAAACGAGCTTCTTGCTGAAATGTTACTTAGTATGTCCGATGTCATAGATAAGCTTTAGTAAACCAGCAAGTTTCAACAACCTCATATGATCAAATCTTTTTATTGTTGATGTATGTATAGTACCCGCTAAGGGTTTGATTGGATTATTTCTCAACTCGTATTACCCACATTAATTTAACTTTTCTTTATAAACAAAAAGTAATTTTAAACGTTTACTTTTAAAAGTCAATTATCTACATTGAAAACCATATTTTAATCCATTTTCTTGCTAAATATTCTTAACTTTATGCAGTTTTGGAGAAACGTTTTTGGAATTTGAAGTAAGAGGCATGATTTGTTAAATAACCTGTATATACAAGTTATACATTTTATAACAATATGAGGTAACTGTTCGAAATACGTATTGTGTCCTTCAAACTAAAAATTAATTCCATTTTTCGTGTGAACAAAAATGCTTTTTTCATACAAATTATTAATATTGTCACTTAAGAGGTATTAAGTCATAAAAATAATATTGGTTTAGTGACCGCTTTAAATAATTTCCTTGTTTATCAAATTGAAGTATATAGATGAATATAATGAATACAAAGATGAACAAATACTATCTTTTTGAAAATATAATACAATCAATAAGTTGCGTTAAATATCGCCGAACACCATGTAAATGTATATATTTTGTAATGTCTGAGACGACAATTAAAGAATTTGGTTTGTGAGTCTCATTTCCGAAATGAGCACATATCGCACATCGAAATTTAACAGGTATTTGTGTTATATATTTACAACCCCTGAGCGGGTACCACTGCTGGTGAAGTAAACTAAGGTTTGTTCCCTCATGCAAACATTCCTTGGCTGGAATTGTAATCAAATAATTTTGAAACTTTAGATTTATCAATTTTCAACTGTTTGGCTTGTGGTTTTCGTCTACCACACTTTTCGGCTCCTTGTCCCACTGATGAGGAATGATTTTCCGAAATGTGCACATAAGGCACAACAAAATTTTACATGTATTTTTGTTATATATTTACTAACCCTGTGAGGGTACCGCTGATGTTAAATAACCATTTAGCAAAATTATCAGCCGTCTTAAGTTTTTAAAAAATCATTTAAAACTAAGGTTTGTTCCCTCATGCAAAGCATTCCATAGCTGGATTTTGATTCATATAAGTTTGAAACTTTAATTTTATTAATTTTCAACTGTTTGGCTTATGTTTTTTATCTACCAAACTTTTCGGCCCCTACTGTCACAGATCAGGAAGGATTTTCCGAAATGTGAACATATGACGCATTAAAAATTATCAGGTTTTTGTGTTATATATTAATATTTTTATTTTAATAGAAAAAGATGTAATTTGTTGGCTTCGTCAAAAAAGAGATTACACTAGTATATTCCCATTTGTTGGATTTCATTTCACGCCTGATTATTGGTCTCATGGCGTGATTTACTCGTTTTCATCTAATGCCTTTTCTGTAAGGGTTGCTTTGTAGAGATTTTAATATGAAATAACATTTGTACATCAATATCTTATTTCAATATTGCTGCCAGTTTTACTGAATTTTCTCAAAAATTAGATGAATGAGAAACAAAAATTTGGCTTGATATATACTAAGAGCTGGCCTCATATATCTTGATGGTTTAAGTTTTGTATCATTTCCGACTTTGCCTCTGTACAGTGTACATTTTACTAAAATGCTCACACTGAAAACAATCTAAGTTTTAAAATCCACCTTAAATGACAAGCTCCACCTCTTTTACAATAAGTTATTTTCAAAGTTTAAAAAGTGTCACGAGTGATTGATAAAATGACTGGACAACAGACAGTTTTGGCCAATGGAAAATAAATGTCTGTATATATGTTTGTAGAGAGAGGAAAAATTCAACAGTTGCCAAGCAAATGCAAAATCAATTGCAATAATTAAAAAAAAAATAATAATCTGCATTTATTACATAAGAACAGAAGCATGTAACCTTTTTAATTTATTACTAGTACAAAAGCAGTTTCCAAGTAATCAAGTATACATTACATATATATATATGGTTGTGTTTGTAACAAACTTATATAAAACAGAGTGAAAATGTCTCAATAACAATGATAATTTAAATTATAGAATGAATATATTTTACACTAAGATAGCAGTATAATTATTGTCAATCACGATTTAAAGTGTCTGTTGATAAAAAATAAGTCACAGTGATCTATTTTTTTATTCTGCTAGGACCTTTCCAAAGATGTACCTGTTCAAAATTTCACTCTTATTTGTTAAAAATCATTTGAAAGTGACTAGGCAATGCAATTTGGCCAATGCGTTTCATTTTTTTTACATGTACAAAATAACATTTACATGGATTTTCTTATATCATCTCAAAAGTTTTTCAGTTTAATACACATAACTTCTGGAAGCATTATGGTAGAATAACAATAAAACAGAACATAGATAGTTTTGGCCTTAATCAAGAACAAGTCATATTGTTTTAGCTTTTTGCATAGTAAACAGTTAACATGAATGAAAAAGGTCCTCACATATGCTTTATATGAAAAAAATGGTGGGGTTAATAGTCTTAGTCTATCTACCACCATTGCAAAATTTGCTAAATTTTTCAAAGTAAAGATGCATTACTGCAAATTATACATTATGGAAATCTTAAGTAAAAATTAGGCAAAGTGATTGCAAATGAATTTTATCAAGAAAATAAAAAATATTTTCAGTAGGTCCATTTTACAGACAGATAACTGAGTGCAAAGTATTTCTGATTATACTTTAGATAATGAATACTTAATCCTGTGTATTTATTGTCTGGAATAAAAAATGAATCAAAAGTAGGGAAAAAAATTCAGGGGTAAATATTTGTAGTTGCCGGAGATAATATTTTCTATTTACCTACATCGTAATTTGTATCATTTTGTTTGTTGAGTGATACAGGTATGTCTAAAAAAATTCAAATAAGGCATACACACGAAACAAGGTAGCGTATTTGATTTTGATGTGCAAAGACGTCATCAGATTTAAATGTAAAGAACAAAATGATCGGATATTGGTTAAGAATTCCCTACGTTTTCGTAATGACAAAACAAAAAGAAAACAAAAAGTGATCAGTAAAAGTCCATCTCATTTCAGTGTAATTTTTAACGTAATTGAACGATGAAATTAAACGCGAACATTAAACGTTTTAAATTTATAATCAATGTAAAATAAGGATACCATTAATAAATAAATGATACATGATTGTATCACTATCTTGTTTTGTTCTCATGACTTATCGCATTGGATTGTTGTAGTATCGTCAAGAAAACTCAGACACAAAATCCATGCATATGCCATTCAATAAAAATTTTAACATTCATTCATTTTTATTATTATTATTTATTATTATTTTTGTTGTTGTTGTTGTGTTATTATAAATCAAAATGATAATAAAATTCAAAAGTAACACAGAAGGATACATTGAATTTATTTCAGTAAAAAAAATTGAATTTTGCCGATGTTCTCTTTGCAGTGCGCTTTCTTTTGGATCAAGTTTTTATTCTGTGCCCACAAAAATTATTTTCACCACATCTTTTTGTTTAGTACCTTCTTTAATTTGGTGTCGGGAATTTCAACAATCATCACCAAAACACACTTCCTAATTTATCGAAAAAAGTGTGTGCATCATAGGATTTCTGATTTATTATAATTGTTAACATGTGTTCAGTAATAACTAAAGAGAATTTTACTATATTTTATATATGCAAAAAAAAAAAATTCACATAATTATTATTAAACTTAGCCATCGAGAGTAATACCAAACATTTGTGAATATTAAAGCTTAAAATTGATGATACAACTTATACTAACTACAAAGCAACTAAACAATTAATGAATTTACAATATTTATTGATATATCGATATTTATAAAGAAGTTATTTTTAATATATGTTTTAAAAAACATATTATTCAAAAATGATATTTTTAAAAGAAAAAAGAGCATTTCAATTTTGATGAAATGTACATCTGAAAACATTATATGGTAAAAGTTTACCCAATGGGTTATTCAACCCTCATATCTGATGGCTGATGAGAAAGATATTTGTTATATTTTTAATAATTTCTAGCCGAGATGCAATAACGCTCATGTGGCTCCAAACAATAACATACAAATTCACTTAATTCAAAATTGCTATAAACTTCAAAGTTAAAGATATCAAATATAGTCAAGTTTTATCAAAGGTATTGGTAAGAGACAAAAATGTGTTAGCTGAGTAATCCCTTTCTCAATATGCATATAGGATCTGTTCTAGTAAAAATCGAACATTTTGGACGCTTTAATCTGCAAAAGACGCCAATGATCTCTCATTGTATCCGATGGGAAACTAAAATGGGTAAAAAGTCCATTGCTAGTATGAAACTGTGAGATCACGGCCCACATTAAACAAAATTTTGAGTATTAACTAATTCAAGTACCATTTGTTTAGATTTGCTTTAAAGTAAGTGTGAATCCAATGCGGATGTTGTTTTTCTTGTAATACACAACTACTGAAAATAAAAACAGCTTCCACATTTGTAAGTGGTGGAAAAAGTCAGTTATTTTCATCAATATCATTAAACTTGTGTAAAAAAAATAAGAAAACATTGCAGCCCATCCACATTGATTTTAAACTGGACCCTTTTAACTGATTTTTTTTAAAACAAATTTCAATTTTTTAAAATCCGATTTATCGAAGAAAGCAATATAAATATTACATACAAGACAATCTACCATAGAAGTCATGTCCATAAAAAAGCCATTTTGAGTGTTTTAGACATTTTTATGTTACAGTGAGATGGTGTAACAGACATATTTTGTTATAATCATATTGTATGTCATTTTTTAAAAAAAAAAACAAAAAAAACATTCTTTAGCTTATTTGTTCAATACTTTTGTTTGATCCTGTATTTGTGGTGTTATTTGTTTCACACTATAATTTCTTTAGGGGGGGGGGGTTATCTTCCTTAGTTAGGTTTACTGATTGATTGGGTCTTCTCTCCTTACTAGCCATTTTAAAGTTACAGATCTTGTCAATCTTGAAACGGCTTACTGCGTATAACAAAATTTGCCAGCTTTCAAAGTTTTTATTCTGTTTGGTGGGATTGTGTTTTGGACAAGGACTGGTAATGTTCGTGTTTTATTTTTACAACCTTGTTAAGGAGTGTTTGTATAACTTTATTAAAGGTTTTATGGTCATGTACGACGTCACAAATTGCCAGGTACTACTAAACTTTGACCACTGTTTTGAAGATCTACCTGACAAAATGATATTTACCAATTTAAGAATTTACAAAAGAGATTATTGTCAAGTAAGATTCATTACCAGGAACCGTGTGGTATCATATTAAGACAAGGCAAGGGTCAATGACTGTTGACCATTTCTACTTGACAATAAATGTTCAATAATTAAAACCGTTATAGATAAAACATAATCTTGTATGAAAACCTTGAAACAATAACCTGCACATTCCAAAAACATAGCAATGTGTAAAAGTAACACTACAGGACCACTAACGCGTCTTCACATCTGGCAGGTACACATACAGACTACGCATGACTTAGTGTCACTGATGAGAAATGATTTTCAATCACCTTTTTAATAGGTATTTGCGTTAAATATTTACATAGGAACAAGAAAAACAAACCTAAAGTACGGAATCACTTAAAGTATCACTTTTTATTGCTTTTAATTTATTATCACAAGTCATTATTTTATGACAATGAATTGTTGATAGCTTGTTCTGAATTATGATAAATGTATTAGCTGATGTAGTGCCATCTTGAATAGATTACTTTATGAATTAATTCTTTAAAAGGTGTAAAAATTTGTTTGAAATATTGACTATTTTCGTTTTCACGGAGATTTCAATGCGCTTAACTACGAACGTTTTGAGTTTCTACACAGAAATGAACTAAAAATATTCACAAGTGTGCAAACAAAATCTTACAAATAATAATATAACCCCTATAAAATCGGGATTGGTCCAAGCTGTCATGAAGATTTTACTTTACAAACGCTGATACAATCTCTTATTGACACTAATGATGTTTCTATAATTCATTTGTCTGTTACATGTATATAAAGATACTTGTAAATTCTGTATCTATGGCAAATATGAGGACATTCAAGAAGGAACTTTTTCAATGTTTTAAAAATATAATATAGAATTTGTTTTAATGGAAACCTACGCAGAACACTCGAGATTATTAAATAAAAACAAACAAGACAAAAAAGGAAAAACCACATAAGGGATGAAGATTTTAAAATGCCCAACTTAAACTGTTTCTCAAGAATAAGACACGCATTACTTCACTTCTGCAAATCACTGCACATGCTGTCATGCGTACTGAAAATTAGATGAATCGGGTTGAATCTAGTATTTAAAGCACAATCGTCATTTAATGCATTTATTGAGAGAAAAATCCCCGTTTGTGCATTATCATCAATTATTTACTGTATTGATCGAATAAAACAGATTTTGTAAATATTCATGAAGGTTAATTTGCTTTGAAAAATATAAATTTCATATTAATTTTTCAAAAATAATTTATCTTAACCCACATTAAAGGTCATAGTGACTTTAGGTACTTAAATCTTCAATTTAAAAATGAGTTAAAAGCATATAATTTTTAAATACAAATTTTCTAAGAAAAAAGACGAATCGCATTAATTCACCTACTTTTTAAAAAAGGTAAAACAATGCTTGAATACATTTTATAGGTTTGTGAAATTTCAAATTTCCATAAAATATATCGACCATATGTACACAATCTGATTATAACATGTTTGTCGTTAGAAAAAAATGTGACTACATAATGAAGTTTTATGTTCTCCAAGTAAAGAAGATAGTCTTTTTGTGTTTTTTTTCACACTACAATGGGAAAAATCAATTATACATTTCGACAAATGCACGAAAATAAGTTTGGTTAATTGAAATTTAAATTGACAAATGCACAAAATAGGTTTGGTTAATTGGAGTTAAAGTCACAAACGATTGCAATGAGTATTTGTATAATGTTTAAATCCAGCGTTGTTTTTTGGATAATTTGTCCCAGAAATGCGCCTTTCATAACCGTAGCATTCCTTAGAAGTTTCGCTGTAAAAGAATGAGACACACATTACTTCACTTCTGCAAATCACTGCACATGCTGTCAATCTAATACCTGATGCCGTTGGAGAAAGGAGAGAATTTGGTAAATGATCTCCATATCCTTCCCCCTTACTATAAAAGGCCTCCTGAACTGAAAAAGTAGAAGAGGAATTCAGATTTTAAAACTAAATAAACCAAAAAATGATGTCAAGAATAAACTAAGGATCTATTTGATGTATAAAGATTCATCCCTTCTGATTGTGAAACCCGCACATAAATACATTTAATTCATTACTAGATTGTTTTTGACACCTTACAGACTCAAAGCTATGTCATACGGATTAAAATTTATTGACCTATTGAATTTAAACCATAAAATTCATAAAAACAATCTAGACTACCTAAGCAATATTTATAACTACCATCGCTTTCCGAGTGTTTCTAAGCACGCTTAAGAAATGTTGCTCTTTTAATCATATAGGTTTATATAAGTAACGATCTCAATTTACTTGGAAAGACCCTGACTAAGGAGTAAAACTAAATTATTCTTCTTTCTTGAAAAAATACTTCTTCGCCTGAAAATGCAATTATCTTTTAAATTTTTAAACTTCTAGAGTATATCCTATCATTCGTCCGTCTTATATTTTCTAATATCGATAAATTCGAGAAAATGTAGAACCTATATTTTATTTATAGAAAACTCCTTATCATTCTGATGACAAATTAGAGCGATTGCTCTGTTACACTGCGATCGTTTTAGCTTTTAAACAGAACTGAGAAGTCAAATTGAACAATACTATAGTTTTCTGTAATAAAAATGAAACTCAGTAAGGTACCATGTAATGCGATATAAAATATAATAAACTTACGCCTTCAAGGTTTTTGTAATCGATATTAAAAAAGATTTGTTACTTGTCACGTGATTTGTAGATAAACATCTTTGAGCTTGTCTGTTACTTTTTTTTCAACGTAGAGTATTTTGTAAAACAAAAAGTCATTACGAATTGTGTGATATAACCTATCGGAATCCAGATTTGACTTTCTTTTTACGGAGTGAGCATACCAGCTAGAGTATATATAAATACTTACCCAGTCCATTTGTGGCTTTTTCTACCTATATGTCTGAACACAACATCATATTTAAGGACTTCATGTACTGTTGAATCGGCTGTGTCATCTGGTGCTAACAATGGACTGCAAGCTGACAAGAAGAAATTAATTGTTATCTTTTATTTTGTAATTTATCAAACAATTCTTCATATTCAAATGAATTGTAAAAATGTTTCCGTTTTTATGAATCACTTACAATTGTACATTTGTTGGTGCTGTATTCGTTCTATAATTTTAGAACTACTTTAAGAGGCAGACGTTTAAAATATTGGCAATTACGCCATAATTCACCATATAAAAAGTCTTACAAATGTTCTGCAAAAAATTGTTATTCTGTGTGATTAATTAATTGAAAATGACTATTAAAATTTCAAATAATGATTAATCTTCTAAAAAAAACCAGCCACACATTTTGCAATCCCGCTATATCAAAATATTTATTTCACTTAATAAATCATACCAATTTTAAATTTAATCGCCTCAGCTCCTTTAAAAGACTCGATCATAGGAAACTATTTGCGGAAATAAAATGCCTTTCAACACCTTCATTTGTATCTCTCTCTGACAAATCACATATGGATAAAAACGTAATCTTTCTTTATAAAGACGAGTTGTTCAATTTCGTTATAGAATTATATTTAAACTTTTATACATACCACTATCGTAAACTCCTAGTAGTAACACACTTGACATTTCTATAAATCCAGCTGGAGCTACAAGGAACACAATTTTCTAATATATCTACACAACAACAAGGAATATTATCTAAATACATAGAAATCACATTCATAATTTAGATCATTTAAACATCATCAATTACAATCCAGTTATTGTTAACATTTCCCGAATTCAATAAAAACCAATGGATTAGATTTGATGTCAAACTAAGTATATAAAACCAAATCCAATTTTATTTTAATGAAATTCCAAAAACTTATATGTAAAAAGATAATGTGGTCTCCCCAAAATAAAATAAATATTTTAAAAATAACAAATTGGTTGTAATGATAAGCAATTTCTTGTTATTCATCACTTAGGAAATTTTTATTTTAAAGATACAGGATTATGACATTGAAGCCATTTTTTATTCTATGGAATTATCATAAACAATTAATAAGTGAGGGACTTTGATGCAAACACCTACAAATTACTTCCCAACTCGTGGTCTAAAAGCGAGGAAATCATTCCCGGCAAATGATTTACATTAGTAATATTTATGTGCATTAGTTGACATAGTTATATTCAGACACTAATGAAGGGTTTTAATAAATGGTTCAAACAGAAGGGGTCAATACCTGTTGTCAGCCAACGGATGAGCGCAATTGCTGTTGTAAATCCTCTTTCGGTCTTTCGAACACTTATTGAAAGATAATTGGTATCATTGTTTATTGATTTTTATTCACATCCTTGACGGAAGTTCAGGAGTATAATTAAATTTGCCAGTTTTCAACGTTTTTACTTTTTTTTTTTTTTTTTTTTTTGGGGGGGGGGGGGTTGTGGGTGATTTGGACATAGACTGGTATGTTTGTGTTTGATTTTATTATAGTAATGAATCAATTTGGTCACTATTTTGATTCAAATAAATACAATCAAAACTTGTGTATATTGTGTAATGTTTAAACAGACCGACATATAAGTGTTTTATTTCAACGTCGTTTAAATTAGATGTTAATGTATGAACCTGTTATAAGACTTACCTTGATTGTTACGTAATTGCGTAATTACAGTTGAAGCTGTAAAAAAAAATCAGCCTAATGTTAGAATTAAGAATAAGTAACATAAATTATAGTATATAAGTAGAAAACATTCTCAGAATAATTAAACATTTGTGCAATTGACTTTGATGAATTATGATAATTTTGAATTTTTGGGTCTTTAATAGATTTTTTCGCTATATTAGGCATATATATTTGAAAAGAACCAAAAGTTCTCTGTTTCAATAATCACCATTATAAAGGATAAAAACCTTACAGTTTAGGCAGTATATCAAGAAATGTTCTCTCTCTCTCTCTCCTCTCTCTCTCTCTCTCTCTCTCTCTCTCTCTCTCACACACACACACACACACACACACACACAGAGGGAAAGAGAGATGCATACTTAAAATTTTGTTTGGCAAGATATATTAAAAAATTAAAGAGAGATATTACATATTACAAAAAATAAACCTCTATCTATAAATTGCTGTCTTTGATGTTAAGGAAACACGTTAACTTTGTCATGAGTGAAATATTTATTAATTAACCTTGTTAATGTTTTGTACAAAACAGAACAAGAGTGTGGAAAATGAATCGATCCAAAAAATTGATTGACTCATTTTAAAAAACACAAACTGACCTTAACATTTTCCTCTTTATATAAAACGATAATATATTTAACAGCTAAACAGTTAAAAATACCTATTGAGAACTTTTGGTTTGAAAAAGAAAAAGGGAAACAATAATTGTTCAGAATAATAGATGCGGATGATATCGACTTTTTCAATGTTTATTTATCTCGGCGGATGAAAATGAAGAAAATGAATTCCGTCTAGATGACGTAATCAAATAATTAGCAAAATTAAGAAGATATTATATCTTATAAATAATTATATAACACGTATGCATACGCTTTAACCGTCAATTTGTTTTAAATTAAGAAGTAATTCTACCTTGCACAGCAGTCCCCTTGCAATATATCCTTGGAGAGTTACCAGTAGTCGTGTACCATACAGCACAATAGATCTTGTCTTCCTGTCCTTGAGGGAACACGTGTAAAACTAAATTTGAATTGGGGCTGAAACAAAATTAACACGTATTATTATCGTGCGTATTATTATCATTTCTATGTGTAGAATTTTATGCAAGCAAGTGGATCGAAGCACAAAAACCATGTTTCACACCCACGCCTAGATTAACAAAGTATATTAATGGTCAGTCCTGGGATAGTGGAGGAAAATAGAATATATATACATGTATATATATTGAAATAGGGCACTCTTACAGGTTATAACATTGTTATTTAACTATGTTTCATCTATAATGCAATGTTTGCAATCCACTGCAATGTTATAATTGTTATTTATATAATATGTAATATAATCTCTATACCAACTGCATTTGATTATGAGAATAGTGTAATGAAGTAATGGAATGTTACTAAAAAACAATTTGAAACTAGAGTCTGCTTTTTCGAATTTAATCTTTCGCGGCGATATTTCAGTTTAACCATTTGGAAACCTTGGTCAAAACATTTATTTCAAAACCACTTGTACCTTGATCAATTCAATATGGCATTAAATCATTTGATGTAAAGATTTATATTACTATGGTAAATAATTAAAAGAAATAAGAATTATATAGGTTTTAATAATCACTATTTTTACTTTTTCTAAAAATATCTGTTTTCAGTATTTATAAATACTTTTTTGTTTTCCGAACATCGTATGAGGTTTTAAAAACAAATTACGGATGTAAAAGCATGTTCTCAATTAAACGAATTTTACAAAAAAAAAAAACCTCACAAAATGATTGGCAAGGACCTGTTCTAATTATAGAAAGGAATTCAATGTAATCGTTCATTAAACTCGTCATATGTGTGTGTGTGTGTGTGTGTGTGTGTGTTACAAAAATTACAAGTTTCTTATATCTCTTACTTTATTTTGACCTGTTTCCCACTCCCGTTCTCTGATGGAAACGCCACCTGCCGGATCCATGAATAAATTGAGTGATTTCCAGTTGTAGACAGTCGGATTGTCCATTGATTTGAAAAGATTATACGGTACTGAATTTATAAGAAAAAGTTTTAGAAATTTATAAATCAACATGACTCGGCAAATCATAAATATTTGTAAAATATATATTTAGACGTTTTAGTACATTTAACTTTTGTTTATTACGGAATAATTACAGACATAGGCATGTCGCAAATTTTTCAGATCCAAAAGCATTCCAGATACACAAGGTCTATGATAAACTGATCCACTACACTTATTAATGTATGAAACAAAATGTATTACAAATATATGTTTAAATAAAAAATGTCTTGCTAGAAAACACTGTATTTTATGTTTATAGATAAGGTATGAAGATTCCACGGTACCTTACCATACTTTCCTATTTATAAATTCGCCTTGTTCGAAAGTAATGATTATCATAATAGAAAAAATATGTAAAAAAGAATAATATAAAAATTAAAAAAAAACAATTGAATAACTATTGAAACTGGCAAATTAGGTTCATCAGATAAATGTCTACCACGGGAATGAGGTCAGGTGCTCCAGAATGGTTACCATCCCTTTTCCGGCTAGTAACATCCACCATGTGTGAAATCAAAATTGTGAGTAACAAAACATTGAATTAAAGTACGTGAAATAGATCCAGGACAATTTAGATGCAGTCATATCATACTTATCAACAATATTGTGATGGCGGCCACAAAGCTTTACGAAGGATTTGCAAGACATTACTGGCAATATTCCTGAGTCAACAATTTATTTGCAAGCAGCTTGCATAGATATCATTAAATATTGTTTTCGTAGTAAGAACAAGCTCTACCATACCGTATTAACTGTCAAACATCATAAGCATAAGAAAAGGGTAAATTAATTCATAGGAAAGAAAAATTGAATTCATCATACAACTTCAAATGTAAGCTTTTGTTTGTGTAATAATTAATTATATAAGGTACATGTTTATGTCTTAAAATGAAGCAGAAACTTGAAGCGCAAGAGGATAGATGATATTTACATATCATCAAAATATGAATTGTTACGTAATAGAAGGTCAACTATATTTCTGTATGTGGAGTTTCATGATTTTCCACGATTTTTTTTCAAGTTTAACAAAGTTCTTCATTAATTCCTCTTTACAAAACAAATTAGCAAGCATAAAACACAGTTTGGGCCTATTGGGATACAGAATGATTGTTTAATTATAACATTGCCAATCACAACTAATACATGTCTTCAAAAAGTCTAACATTTTGTTAATGATATTTTAATTTTGATAACATAAAAATAATCCGAAGTGAGCTCTTGATATTTATATCTTAGCTTACATTTCAAGTGAGTTAGAATAAAGGGTAGTCTGTGTAATATATTTGTTTATATTATAGTCTCCGATATGTAAACAAAAGGTTACTATATTTAAATACTTAACTAAGAAATAAAGTCATCACATACAATTGGTTGGTTATCAAATGTGAACGAGCACATGAAATCAGCACATACAAGGGTGTGTGTGTGTGTGTGTGTGTGTGTGTGTGTGTGATCAGCATTTGAATCAAACCTAGACACTTCTGCTTCAAAAGGAAAGATTGTATATTTCAGAAAGGATTTTAATAAATTGCTGCTGTCGGAGTAAAACCCCCCGAGAAAATCCATAACTCACTGCACATCTGGCACATACCATTTAGCAAAATTTTCAGTCATCTTAATTTTTTAAAATTTATTTTTAACTAAGGTCTGTTCCCTCATGCAAAACATTCCTTAGCTCGATTTGGATTCACATATTTTTGGAACTTTAGATTCATTAATTTTCAACTGATTGGCGTATGTTTTTAATCTATCAAACTTTTCGGCCCTAGTGTCACTAATGAGGAATGATTTTCCGAAATGTGCACATCTCGCACATCAAAATTTAGCAGGAATTTTTTTATATATCTATTTACACTGTGTAACTCGACATCGGTATTTAAAAAAAAGAAATTGAAAAACATAACTTTTCGAAATTTCAGTTAAAATAAGAACACAAAACACAAAATGATTTAAAACGGGACAATAAAAGACAGAGACAATTTAGGACCGTTGATTCAAATTCCCGATTATGAAACACACCGTAGTAAATCAAAGTCTGTGAGGTTATAATACTTTTAAAGGACCGAGATATCCAACATATTTTACAACTAATTTACAGAAATATTGCCGGTCTTGGCTTACAAAGCCTTATTTTTTTATGTCCGTCATAACAATATTGTTGATAAGTATGATGTCAGCATTTAAATTGTGTTATAATTTTATTAGGAGTTAGGAATTCGCTAGACGTGGAAACAATGTAAAAGTACTCTACCTGCAATAAACAGCTATCCGGATATGGTCTATCAATAATAGCACTTCTGAAATTTCTATTGCCATCATTAAACGCCAAACCTTTCCAATTCCATAAATTTATGAAATTAAAATCAGAACCACTTTGTACTTTCAAAAAACCCGCTGAAAAGTAAAATAAACAACTAACTTTAGTATGCATAGATATATGTATTAAAAGTGCATCAGCGTTAATCAATGCTCTTAAAAAAATTAGGGTGGATTCAAAGTTGACACAACACAGAATAAAGCTTATTCATTTACAAAATTCAAAAAATTAGCAAATAGCCTAAAAGGTCTTTGTTTTTTAATTCTTCAAAAACGTATTTAAATAACGACGAAACAACAAATTCATTAAATTTTTTCCTTCTATGTAATTGATTCATCTAACATAATTCGGAACACGTCCGAGTTAATACTGACCATAATGTTAGATATTACTTCTAATACTGTCATGACGTAACGCATAGGTAATTCAAAACAAGGCGTTTCAATTGGCGAACAAAGGAAGTTTAAAATATTTGGTATTTAAACTGCTATAACTTTTCTTTTATTATTTTGTCACCAATTTTGATGCGGTTTTCGATATTGCTATATTGAGATTGCACTTATACCATTTATGATAAAAACAATTTTTTGGTTACAGGTAGACATATTTCAGTTTTCCTTATAAAAGGAATCAAATATACCTTTCACTGAAATTCTAAAAAGTAAATAAGAGTGCAAAAGTACAAAGTGATTAATGCAACTTAACGGTTTAAAAGAACAGTTTTGAAAACGTTCGTGTAAATGAAAATGCAATCTAGATCGATTCAGATCCATTTAATATTAATAGGTTTAGTAGAAAATGTTATGAAGTATCACGTGCTGCGTTCGTAAACTCCATTATTCTATCAAAATAAAAAACTTTTTATCGCTTTCTGATTTTTGCAACGCGCGTGTCGCTGTGTTTAATCAAATTTTCCACACATACGAATACGTCACAATTGTAAAAACAAAACTCTTCAGAATCCTTCACCAATATATCACACATTTGTGAAATTTTAGTTCTGTATCTTTACCCTACCTCAAAGTAGAAACACATACGTCGTACGTATAAAAGAGTAGAAAACATATGTAATAATAGTGTTCATACGAAATTTTCACACTTTTAAATGAACATTTTTGAAACAGAATGATCATGTAGTAAAATAGCTTTTGCTCAGCTCGATTTTTTAAATTTTGACCACTAAGTCAAAAGTCAAGGTCACAGAGGTAAAGATGCCATAATATTCAACTTTCAATATCTAGTTAACCTTTAGACACAAAGGTTTGGTGTTCACTGGGGTTATTGTCAAACATAACATGCTTTATCTTTCAATGTCTTGATACCTGTATGACACAAAGGTGATTGGTCTCAATGAAAAGAGATAAATTTTGCTGTAGAATCATTCAATTATCTGTTCATTTCTGCATCTTTCCTTTTTGTGTGTCTCGTTTAATTTCAAGATCTCTTCTTACTCTGTTTATTATCACTAAAAAAGTAGAGTGATGATGTTGTTGGTGTATTAAGCATAACTCTCCGTTAATAACCATTGCAGTCTTTTTCAAAAAGATATATGCATAATATGGTATCAATTAAATTCGCCACAACTAATAATAGATTTAAAAACAAATAAAATTATTACATAGTGATAGCACTAGTTAAAATATAACTTTGTATAGTCATGCGATCTCACAAGATTAAGTCCTACTGAGCCCACTTATAACAGAACGCAGAAATTTGAGCAGACATTGTATCTCACAACAAAATAAAACCCGATTTATTCCACTTAGCGCAGACACTGTATGTCACAACAAAATAACGTCCTTTTGAGTCCACTTATGACAGAACACAAGACTTAAGCAGACAGTGTAACTCACAACAAAACAAAGTCCGATTGAGTCCACTTATGACAGAACGCAGGGATTTGAGCAGACACTGTATCTCACAACAAAACAAAGTCCGATTTTGTTCACTTATAACAGAACGCAAGATTTTGAGCAGAAACTGTATCTCACAACAAAACAAAGTCCGATTGTTTCCACTTACAACAGAACGCACATTTTTAGCAAACACTGTATCTCACAACAAAAAAAAACCCAATCGATTCCACTTATGACAGAACGCAAGACTTAAGCAGACAGTGCATCTCACAACAAAACAAAGTCCGATTGAGTCCACTTATAACAGGACGCAGGACTTTGAGCAGACATTAGATCCCAAAACAAGATAACGCCCTATTGAGTTCACTTATAACAGAACGCAAGACTTTGAGTAGACACTGTAACTCACAACAACACAAAGTCCGATTGAGTTGACTTATAACAGAACGCAAGACTTTGAGCAGACACTGTATCTCACAACAAAACAAAGTTCAATTGAGTCCACTTATAACAGAAAGCAAGATTTTGAGCAGACACTGTATCTCACAACGACACAAAGTCCGACTGAGTTCACTTATAACAGAACGCAAGACTTTGAGCAGACACTATATCTCACAACAAAACAAAGTTCGATTGAGTCCACTTATAACAGAAAGCAAGATTTTGAGCAGACACTGTATCTCACAACGACACAAAGTCCGACTGAGTTCACTTATAACAGAACGCAAGACTTTGAGCAGACACTGTATCTCACAACAAAATAAACCCCAATTTATTCCATGGCCACATATAACAGGACGGAAGACTTCGAGCAGACACTGTATCTCACAACAAAATAAAACCCAATATATTCAACGTATAACAGAACACAGGACTTTAAGCAGACACTGTATCTCACAACAAAATAAAACCCAATTTATTCCACTTGGAGCAGACACTGTATGTCACAATACAATAACGCCATATTGAGTCCACTTATGACAAAACACAAGACTTAAGCAGACAGTGTTACTCACAACAAAACAAAGTCTGATTGAGTCCACTTATAACAGAACGCAAAACTTTGAGCAGACACTGTAACTCACAACAAAACAAAGTCCGATTGAGTCCACTTATAACAGAACGCAAGACTTTGAGCAGACACTGTATCTCACAACAAAATAAAACCCAATTTATTCCATGGCCACATATAACAGGTGGGAAGACTTTGAGCAGACAATGTATCTCACAACAACACAAAGTCCGATTGAGTCCACGTATAACAGAACACAGGCTTTTAAGCAGACACTGTATCTCAAAACAAAATAAAACCCAATTTATTCCACTTGGAGCAGACACTGTATGTCACAACAAAATAACGCCGTATTGAGTCCACTTATGACAAAACACAAGACTTAAGCAGACAGTGTTACTCACAACAAAACAAAGTCCGATTGAGTCCACTTATAACAGAACGCAAGACTTTGAGCAGACACCGAAACTCACAACAAAACAAAGTTCGACTGAATCCACTTATAACAGAACGCAAGACTTTGAGCAGACACTGTAACTCACAACAAAACAAAGTCCGATTGAGTCCACTTATAACAGAACGCAAGACTTTGAGCAGACACTGTTACTCACAACAACACAAAGTCCGATTGAGTCCACTGATAACAGAACGCAAGACTTTGAGCAGACACTGTAACTCACAACAACACAAAGTCCGATTGACTCCACTTATAACAGAACGCAAGACTTTGAGCAGACACTGTAACTCACAACAACACAAAGTCCGATTGAGTCAACTTATAACAGAACACAAGACTTTGAGCAGACACTAGATCTCAAAACAAGATCACGCCCTATTGAGTTCACTTATAACAGAACGCAAGACTTTGAGCAGACACTGTAACTCACAACAACACAAAGTCCGGTTGAGTCGACTTATAACAGAACGCAAGACTTTGAGCAGACACTGTATCTCACAACAAAACAAAGTTCGATTGAGTCCACTTATAACAGAACGCAAGATTATGAGCAGACACTGTATCTCACAACGACACAAAGTCCGACTGAGTTCACTTATAACAGAACGCAAGACTTTGAGCAGACACTTTATCTCAAAATGACACAATGTCCGAGTAAATCCACTTATCACAGAACGCAAGACTTTGAGCAGACACTGTATCTAACAACAAAATAAAAAACAATTTATTCCACTTAGAGAAGGCACTGTATGTCACAATACAATAACGCCATATTGTGTCCACTTAAGACAAAACACAAGACTTAAGCAGACAGTGTAACTCGAAACAAAACAAAGTCCGATTGAGTCCACTTATAACAGAACGCAAGACTTTGAGCAGACACTGTAACTCACAACAAAACAAAGTCCTATTGAGTCCACTTATACCAGAACGCAAGAATTTGAAAAGCATCGTAACTCACAACTTCACAAAGTCCGATTGACTCCACTTATAACAGAACGCAAGACTTTGAGCAGACACTGTAACTCACAACAAAACAAAGTTCGATTGAGTCCACTTATGACAGAACACAAGACTTTGAGCAGACACTGTATATCACAACAAAACAAAGTCCGATTGAGTCCACTTATTACAGGACGCAGGACTTTGAGCAGACACTAGATTTCAAAACAAGATAACGCCCTATTGAGTTCACTTATAACAGAACGCAAGACTTTGAGCAGACACTGAAACTCACAACAACACAAAGTCCGATTGAGTCGACTTATAACAGAACGCAAGACTTTGAGCAGACTCTGTATCTCACAACAACACAAAGTCCGATTGAGTCGACTTATAACAGAACGCAAGACTTTGAGCAGACACTGTAACTCACAACAAAACAAAGTTCGATTGAGTCCACTTATAACAGAACGCGAGATTATGAGCAGACACGGTATCTCACAACGACACAAAGTCCGACTGAGTCCACTTATTACAAAACGCAGGACTTTAAATAGGCATTGTAAGATCTTTTGACAAAAATAAAAATATAAAAAAACAAAAATAAATAAATAAATAAAATTTTAAAAAATTAAAACAAAAAACAAGACCTTGTACAGCTGCTTGATCTAACAAGATAGAATCCCTATGAGACAACTTAACAAAACGTCAGACATTGTACAGACATTTTTAAAGAAAATTAATTGTTATGCTTTAATAAAATAGCAAAAATTTAGACGTGCAAGACGGAATTGTTATTTTATTATAATAATATATATAATATACATATCAAAATGTTTCATTGCTTTATAGCTTCATAGTCTGATTTATATAAACTAAATTGTAAAAAAAAATTCCTTAAAGTACATATACCTATCTAGCCCTACAACATAAGCAATGCTTTTAACCGAAAGTGCTTTTATTTTGAAAATTTTAAATAAATATCCATTAATTTTCAGTGATATATATATTAAAAAAACTATGAAATACTGTTGACACATGAATTTTTTTAAAAACCTTATTTCACCCATTCACCTTCCAATTAGATCTTAATGTAAATATAAATGAATTTTTAAAAGGAAATTTATTTATTTTATTCTTTAAAATAGGTTTTTGGTACGATTCCCAATCATTATTTTATAATGGACTATCCGGTTCAAATAGGGATCTAAAGTTTTATGTATTTACAATTCTAGACTTGTAGAATGACAATTTTAAAATGATTGACAAATGAATGATTTCCTGAGTAGTTTTAATATTAAAGACAACACTTTAACATTTAAATGGATCTGATATTTAAATTAAAAATATATTTCAACATCATTTTATTGTAATATTTTACAAATAATAATTATTCTGAGTAACAGAATTACATAAAACAAGATTTTGTTGAAAACATGTACTTCAAAAATCTTGGCAACTTAGAACGACAACGTAAATAAACACGTGACATAGCGCGGTATTGTTGTTTTATTCTTCAGTCAAGACTTAATAAAGACAGTTTGGAATGAAATAAGAATCAAAACTTCTCGACGTAAGCAACATATGCCCATCAAGAAACTGACAAACTTTTTCAAGTTGGGTTCTACCGAAGCAGAGGCGCAGTGATCGTAAGTGATGCTTGGACATCTTGTCCGACGAAGCCCAAATAATATAACTGGACCTACGTTATAAAACTCCCTACTTTGAACGGTAATTGGTTATGACGATAAAATAGTAAAAAGCCACTGCATTCACAACTTGAATATTAAAGCAGAGGTTCAAAGCTCAAAATAAGCATGGAAAGAAATGTTGACAAGACAAACACAAAGACCTTGGCTTAGCGTTTAGATAATCTATTATACATATGGAAAAGGGTTTTTTTCAATTGGAAGACGAAAAGGTCATAACAGCGCGACACCAGACGAGGCAAAAACAGATTTCATTTTAATAACTATGTGAGAAGTTAAAATGTTTTTCAAATTAAAATGAAAACTAAAATTATCTTTAGTAATACCTTTAATTTTTTATTTTTTGTTACATTATTCTATAACTGGAAATACGAAATATTGAAGCATGCGCATGTTTAGTAAACTTTGATTACATAACCTAATATTGCCTATCACTAATCCGGAAATTGGTTTATAAGATATTACATGAATATTAAAGTATCGCTCTCCATTAATCAATTTTTGTAATTAACTTTAAATGATCATAATTTTAGTGAACCCGTTACAGTTTAACGGTCTATGACTGACTAAAACATTTCAAAAACTGATAAAACCAAAATTGAGATATATAAAGTATACGTTTTCTAATCTGTAGTTTTCAAATAGATGCAAGTATTTAAAACTATTAAGCATTTAAAAGAAATGCTTCATGTATGTTTATCAACAGTCATCATACGTT
The DNA here is from genome assembly GCA_029721355.1 of Tegillarca granosa. Taxonomy (NCBI): domain Eukaryota; kingdom Metazoa; phylum Mollusca; class Bivalvia; order Arcoida; family Arcidae; genus Tegillarca; species Tegillarca granosa. The sequence continues at coordinate 37,047,831 of CM056604.1, forward strand.
TTTGTTTTGAAATAAATTGGTTTTACCCACATTTATAAGACACAGATACACGAGTGTTAGAGTGTATTTGACACAGTGGGACACAGATGAAGGAATAGGTGAAGGTGACAACTTATAAGATTAAGATCTAGAACGAAGTTTTTTTAGTCGTGAATCGCCGAACACCATGGAAACGGATACGTTTCGTAATGCCTGCAACGACAAGAGCAAAGGCTTTGGTATGTGATTCTCATTTAACTTTTTTTTTGTACAAGAAAAAAGATGCAATTTGTTGGCTACGTCAGAAAAGCGATTATATATAATCATTAAAGGGGATTTCGCTTCACGTCTGGAAATCACAATTCATGATAATGATAGATCACTTGGCGTGATTTACTCGTTTTTATCTGAATCCGTTATCTGAAAAGGTGGCTTGGTAGAGATATCAATACTAAACAACTTTTGTACATCAATGTCTTATTTCAAGATTACTGCTACATTATGAATAATAAACCCTCTGTATATATTACCTGGAATTAAAGATAAAACAAAAATAGAGAAAAATAATTTGGGGTAAACATATGTAGTTTCCCTGAGAAGATAACTTTTATTTACCTTTCAACTAAATCGTAAATTGTTACATTTTGTTCGTTACAAGTTGATACAGGTGTGTCTCATACAAAATTCCGAATAAGGCATACACACGATACAAGGAAGCGTAAATCTGCACTATGACTGATTTTGATTTGTAATGACGTCATCGGATTTAAATGTGAGGTATAAGCACGGGATTGGGCTGGGTTGGTTGGGTCTTTACGTTTTCGTTATGTCAAACAAATAATGAAAATTGATCAGTAAAAGTCAAAGTTATTTCAGTGTAAATTCGAAAATTTTATATAGCTCAACGATTTATTTAACACGAACCTGAAAAAATAAAGTCCCACATTTGTGAGCAATGTAAAATAAGGATACCATTTAAAAATTCCTTATAAATGATTGTATCACAATTTTTATTTGTTCCCATGACATAATCATATTGAATTGTTGTAGTATCGTCAAGGAAACACGACGACTCAGACAAAAAATCCATACATATGACATTCAATAACAATGACTGGTTTCGATCCAATTAAAACATTTGTGTCATTATTTATTATAATTATTATTATTAGTAGTAGTAGTAGTAGTGGTAATAATAATTATAAAAATAATAATAATAATAATAATAGTAGTAGTAGTACTAATGATAATAATAATTATCTAAATAAGCCAGTTAATTTTTTAAGATAATTATTTTAGTCAAGAAAATTGAATTTTACCGATGTTATCTTTGCAGTGGGTCTCTTTTTGGATCAAGTTTTAATTCTGTGCCTACAAAAACAATTTATTTTAACCACAACTTCTCGTTTGGTACCTCCTTTTCCTGTTTCATCGATGGAAGATGGCGCTTCATTGGAGAAAAAGGTTTTTTTTTCTGATTCATCATAACTTATTAACCTGCAATGAGTGCAATGGTGATTTAAAAAATATATTAATATATCATACACTTGCAAAACAAACATTGGTCACATAAATATGTGTTGAAAATAGTCAAATGATTCAACATAAACTTTTAAAGCAACTAACCACCCAAAGAAATTTAAAGAAAAAACATAATAACGAGAATTTGTTTTTCGTGACATTTCCAGTTTATAAAACCACAAAATCTTATTTTATAGTTAATTGTCGTCTGGATTTTGAAGTGACTAAATTTGACTTTTTGAGTTTAAATCTAACTTAACATCTTTAGAAATAAATAGACGGTTTCCTTCGTCTACCTCAAAAATTGTTTCACAACCTCAGATATATGTGATGGAGTATAATAAAGTATACAAAGATACCTTAAATCCTGACACAGGGCTTCGTTTAATATGATATTTCTTGAGCTTTTTAGTATAACATCTCGGTAATACCGACCTGTAATACTTTTGGCCTCCGGCACCTGAATCTTTTGTTCTTTCAAAATACGCTTCAAAGTGAAATCAACCCGCGATAGCGATAGCGATATGCCAACAGCTTAAGCAATGTCACGGATCGTATATCTGACATCCCTTTGATTTGTTTTTTTTTTGTTTTTTTTTTTTTTTTTTAATAAATTTTATTCAGGTAAACCAGGCTTTCACACAAAACTCCTACCTGCCATCCTTTTGAGTTATTTACCTGACTTTTGAGACAATTGCCTTGCCTGTTACAATCACAGTTGGCCAGATTTTGCTGCATCTTTGACGAAAACTGTGCTAGGCAGACATTTTTGCTCTCCACCTGGGAACTGTCTTATAAGATACCTTATTAGACACATAAACATCTGTTTTACCGAATGACCGACTTTTTGTGAACTTTTATATAAACTCTAATTTCTTCAATAATCTCAACCCGTTTCTCAACCATTGTTACAACAGTTGTCAGCGACAGGCTCTACTGAAATGGCTATAATTTTAAAACAATTTGGAGCTGATAACACATGTTTATACTGTTGAAAAGGTAATAACTAGAGCTATTGGAGCGATTTTATTGTCAACGAAATCGTGCAGATCGTTATCAACTGTGGTAAAATACCCATTATTTATCGAACATACCTTGTATGTTTTAATATACGAGTGCAAGACATTGCATACCATAATTTTTAGTATTTCATCCGTCCATTTCTATCGTGGCACTATAACTTCACCGCCACAAGGGTTGAAACCATTAAACATAACTTTGTACCATTTTTAGGTTTGATAAAAGGTTAGTGTGAATACAATACGAAATTTTTTTATGGAAATACACAACTATAGAGAATAAAAATAACTGTGAACAGCAGGGACTGTAATATTTTCACTTCCTATTAATATGTTACAATGGTTCTTAAGATACTAGGCTTTGACAATGGAAAGTTTTCTTCTGCCTACTTCTGTCAAAGTAAACAGAAAACGATCATTTGTTAAATTACATTTAATATTCAATAACTCATCTTATAAGTTAAATCTGTTACAAGTTACAAAATGACAATGGGGAAGTATACCGGTGATGGAGCATAAGGAACACGTGGTCGTATTATATTAATAAGAAATAGCCGTAT